>CAUYUJ010016480.1:155683-162826 GCA_963575745.1 Prorocentrum cordatum | reverse complement strand
GGTTCGAACTGGTAGTGACCCCCCCCCCCGGTTTTCCGCCAGCAGCGGTAGAACACGCTCTTTCAGTGATGCGTAGTCGCACCGCTGTGGTCGTTGCCCCCCATGTCTGCGTCGTTCTGACCTGGTGTCGCGGGCGTCGGGTTCCCTCGGGTGGGCGAGGGGGGGTGACCTTAGAGGGTGAAGACAAGGACATGTCAGGGCCCCTTTTGGGCCCCTGCTGGTTCGATCTGGGCCACCCCCCATTACCAACCGCCCGATTCCTACGCTGCGGAGGGTCTGGTCTATCCGTGCTGGGAACGCATTGCTGCCACGCGCGCGCGTGACGCAGTGCCGCCCGCACATCCGCGTGGGAAGGTGCCGCGAGGTGCGCAACTCAAGCGCGCCAAGGAGCATGCAGGGAATCCTCGGCGCCACCAGCTGGCCTGCATTCCACGGAGCAACTGCACCCTGCGCTGGCTGGGCACCGGCATGGCTCCTCCTCCTCCTATCTGCCCTTCCCTCAACTCTCTGATGCTATCTAATCCCCCAGCATCGAGGGGGCAACCTGAAATCTCAGACCTCAAGGGGGACAGGGCTGATGGAACTTACACCCCCCCGTACGTCCCCCACTCACTCCGTGCCGGCAGCGCCTCGGGAGTGCGGGTCCGAGATCAGAAACCCACGCAGGAGATCGAACTGACCAATCTCGGGGTGGGCGGGTGGGAAGCGCATGTCGCCCCCCAGTGCGTCGTCTCAACCTGAACGAGACGCGACGGCAAGCTGAAGCAGCCATGGGCAGCTGAAGACCGAACACATGTACTATGCAAATCAACTGGCAGCGCGGGGGCGTGACTCCCCGACCAACGAACGCACTGAACGCGCCGTTGGTTGCCTGCGCCCGAAAACGGCCACTGAGCGGCCCAAGTTGCCCAGGCCCCAAGCCCCTGAATGGCAAGGCACTCGCACACTGGCAGCGCGGGGGCGTGACACCCCGGCCAGACAGGACGCGCGCGAACGCGCCTGCTGGATGCCTGCGCCAACAACGGCCACTGAACGGCCCAGCAGACTGCCCTGACCCCACGAATGGCCAGGCAGCCTTGCACTGGCAGCGCGGGGACGTGACACCCCGGCCAGCAGGATGCACGCGAACGCGCCTGCTGGATGCCTGCGCCAAGGACGGCCACTGAGCGGCCCTGCACGAGGAAGAAATATGAAGACGTTGGGCAGGTGCAGATATCCGAATATCCGAAAGGCTTCGCCCTCCTCCAATTCGTGCCACCTCCTCCTCCTCCTCCTCCTCCTCCTCCTCCTCCTCCTCCTCCTCCTCCTCCTCCTCCTCCTCCTCCTCCTCCTCCTCCTCCTCCTCGCCGTCCTCCCCCCTCCCCCCTTCCTCTTTCCTCCTGATGCGCGCGCCCGGCAGGACCTCTTCCGCTTCTACAGCACGGCCTTCGGCTAGGAGGGCGAGAACGCGTCGTGCGAGGCTTGGCTGCGTCTGCCGGCGCGCACGCGGGGCGTCTGGCAAGACACGGGCGCACTCGCCAGCCTGGCCCGCTGAACTTCCGAAGCGGCCTCGGGCCCCCGCCAATAGAGCACGGCCTGTGCTGGCGCAGCCTGCCGGGCGCCCGTGGCCCGCGACGCGCCGCCCGGCCGCGCATCCCCCAAAAGCGCGCCCGACGCTGCACGCTTGGGCCAAAGCGGCAACGGATGACGGACGCGGGGGAGGGCTCGTGACTTCAGCGGGTACGCCATTTTGCAGTGGGCTCGAGGCCTCAGGGGGTGAAGTGGTCGGCGCAGTGGAGGCTAAGACGAAGCCAGGACGAAGACAACCTTGGGCGAGGGCGACTTGGAAGTCTCTGAGACCCGGCGTCTCTGGAGGATGCATCGGGCGCCGCGGCCTTCTCAGAGCGACTATCTATCCTCGCCCTAGCCCGTCCGAGACGCCGAGCCCGAACCGGCCCCCGTCGACGGGCCCGACAGCTCGGCACGCGCCGAAGGCGGAGGGCAGCCCTGAGCCCCATGCCGCAGGGGCGCGGGGCGGCGGGGGCGCAGGCTCACTGGCTCGACGAGCGTGCACGAGGAGGGATGGGACGCACAAAGACGTACTAGTACGATGCGTGCCCTCCTGGGAGGCGTGCGTGCGACCCGAGCGTGTAGTAAAAGCATGTTTTGGTACCTCGTTTCCCGAGCGGTATGGCCAGGAAGCGCCCGGCACAGAGCTCGCACCACAAGACTTCTCGGCACGCGCGTCGCCTCGGGGGGGGTGGAGGGGGGCGGCGAGCACACAGCATGAGCAGATCGGGATGGCGCCGAAGGGAGGCGGTGGAGGCCGAGGAGAGGGGGCCCAGGGCGAAAGGGGTCCATCTCGGGGCGCCCACTCGGCGGCGACCACCCGTGCCTCACGGGCACGCGAGCCGTGCCCGCGGCGACGGCAGAGCCGCGCCGGCGGCTCGGGGGGGGCGGGGCACTCTGGCGAGCGGCCGCGGGAGCGAGCGACGGGAGGGGGGAGGGAGGATCGTGCCGTGGAGGCCTCCGAAATGGGGTCCGAGCTGATGCATCAGCGATGCATCGGCGATACTTCAGAGGCGTTCGGGGATCTTCTGACCCGGGTCAATCCAGACCCGGGTCAGCGGAAAACCAAAAACTGCAGTGCAGGAAAAAAAACTGCAACGCAGACCTTCGCAAACCCGGGTCAGCCAATATGCGCGGCCGCCTCGCGGCCACGAGCGGCTCGCTAACCTGGGTCAGCCAGAGGGGGTCTTCGCAGGATCCTGCAGGATCTGGTGCCCTGGCTGACCCCCGTTTGCAATGACCCCCGTCTCAAGGCTCCCGAGACGTCGGTGGTGTATCGGCGCCGTCGGCGTGTAGAGAGTCGGGCTCCGCACCGAGCCGCATCGCCGATGCCTCGGCGATGCGGCGCCATGCTCCGAACCCGTCTGCTCGGACCCCCTCAGGGAGGCCCGGAGTCCAGGGGAGGGCGAGGGAGAGGGGCGAGGGGGGGAGCTCGCCATCGCTCGGACGTCCATTCCCTGTGTTTTTTTCGGTTTCGTGCGTGGTTGTTACACCAAATGATTAAAGGAGGCCTGGAGTCCAGGGGAGAGCGAGGGAGAGGGGCGAGGGAGGAGCCGGGCAGCGGGAGCGGGAGGGGGGGCGGCGGAGAGGCGGCTCGGGAGGCAGGGGAGGGCGAAGAGAGGGCGAGGCGGGAGAGGGGGAGCAGGGGCAGGCGGCGGGGGGGGAGGGCGGCGAGGCAGAGAGGAGGCAGCGGGGCGGCGGAGCGGGGGCGGCGAGCGCAAGACGGGCACGCGCGGCGAAGAGCGACACCAGCCGAGCCTCGACGAGGCTCATGGCCTCGGCAATGGCCAGCGTGCTGCCCACCTGCGCGCGGCTCTCTTTCAAATCATCCGCAAAAATATCATGATCGTCCCCCCGCCCCCTTCAGCCGCCATCTGTATCAAAAGCATCATCACAATCGCCATCGCCATCAGCAACATAAACCTCATCATCATCGTCATCCTCTTATTCATCATGATCATCCACACCACCACAACAACAAATCATCATCACCACCATCATCATCAACATCATCAGCAGCAGCAGCATCATCGTCAGCATCATCATTACCATCATCAGCATCACCAGCATCATCATCAGCATCATCATCACCAGCAGCAGCATCAGCATCAGCATCAGCATCATCAGCATGATCATCATCATCATCAGCAGCATCATCAGCATCATCAGCATCATCATCGTCATCATCATCATCATCAGCATCAGCATCAGCATCAGCATCATGATCAGCAGAATCGCCATTGTCATGCATCAGAAGAAGCAGCATTATCACCACCCCCGTAATCATCCGCAGCAGCAACAGCCGCATCATCATAAGATCAGTATAATCATAAGCTCATTATCAGCCTCAGCATCATCAGCAGCAGCACCACAACCACCATCAGCAGATTATCATCATCGTTAACAGCATCATCATCAACATCATCGTCGTCGCCGCCGCTGTCGTCATCACAATCATCATCACCATCACCATCACAAACACCAGCATCAGCAGCAGCATCATCACCATCATCATCACCATCATCATCATAATCATCAGCAGCAGCAGCATCATCCTCAGCATCATCATCATCATCATCAGCATCATCATCAGCATTATCATGATCATCACCATCTTTTCCATCATCCTCACCATCATCACCATCATCAGCATCATCTGCATCATTGTCATCCACACCAGAACAGACATCACCACAACCAAAATCATCATCTTCCTCCTCCTCCTCCTCCTCATCATCATCATCATCATCATCATCACCACCACCACCACCACCACCACCATCATCATCGTCATCATCATCATCATCATCATCATCATCATCATCATCATCATCATCGACATCATCATTAGCAGCATCGTCATCACAAACATCAGCATCACCATCATCATCATCATCAACAACAACACCATCCTCAGCATCATCATCGTCATCAGTATCCGCATCACCGTCATAATCATCATCATCATCAGCAGCAGCAGCATCATCACCAACATCATCACCATCATCATCAGCATGATCATCCTCAGCATCATCATCATCATCATCATCATCAGCATCATCATCATCATCATTGTCGTCAGCATCAGCATCAGCAGCATCATCCTCATCATCATGAGCATCAGCATCAGCATCAGCATCATCATCATCATCATTGTCATCATCATCACCATCATCACCGTCATCAACATCATCAGCATCATCAGCATCATCGTCCTCCACACCACCACCTCAACCATCATCATCATCATCATCATCATCATCATCAGCATCATCATCATCATCATCATCAGCATCATCCTCAGCAGTTTCATCATCATCATCATCATCACCATCATCATCATCATCATCATCATCATCATCATCGGAATCACAATCAGCAGCATCATCATCATAAACATCAGCATCACTATCATCAGCAACAACACCATCAGCATCATCAGCATCATCAGTATCATCAGCATCCTCATCACTGTCATCATCATCAGTATCCTCATCATCCTCAGTATCATCATCAGCATTCTCAATCTTCGCAAGACCATCCTCATCATCATCAGCATCATCACCACCATCTTCATCATCAGAATCATCAACATCGCCATTGTCATCAGAGACAGGAGCATTCACCACCCACCGTAATCACGTTTCTCCTTTAGCAATCTCGTCGTCGTCCCTCCGCACTACGATTCCAAGTGCTAATACCAGCGGGCGCCTTCCACTCACGCGCGAAATTGGATCTGCCAAAAAACGTGGCACGCACATAGGTATAACCAAAATGCATATGGCCGCACCTTGTGTTGAGTCTAGCTTCATGCGAAAAGAAGAAGAGGCTACGCCAATCGCCCCCCAAGGACTCTTCGAACCAAAATGCCAACGGTGCAACATCGAACGAGCATCGTCGGCGGTGGGACCGGAGGCGGAGCGGAAACATGCAATGTATATCGGTAATTCAAGAAAGCACCGATCCCACCCATCCTGCCAGCCTTCCGAAGCGAATTCCACACGTGGAATATGTACATGTATGGGGGGGTATGAGATATGCTCAGCCATTCAGCTCACTGCCATAAAGCGATCGTTTACCAAACACCAGAAAGCCCAAAAATGCAAAACGGGACGTGCGCAGGCACTAAACGCAAAGAAACACCCCAAAAACACACACACACACAAACACACACAAACACAAAGTACAGACACACGATCAACAATTCGAATGGACGCTCATATGAAGGCAGGAGAACACACAGAAATAATGAGACGACAGAAAAGACGTGCACAAAGACCCACGATCAGGAAGAACACAGATAATCGACAAGTTGCACAGACACGACGAATACCAGACACTGTAAACAGGTATGAAGAGCAAACACTACAAATGTCACTGCTGACCAACAGAACGAACAACTGCAGACAAGATGCACAGAACGGGCAGCTTGGACTTATACAACAGGAACCCACCCACGCATTCTGCACGTAGTGAAGTGCCCCAAGGCCTATACAATTATGATTGGTCGGCGGGCAGGGGCTGGAATGTTGTACTATATGGAAACCTATATATACACACCTACGTACACAGACAGCTTCATATGAACAATGAATGGGGGCCGTTTAGAATAGTCATTTCCAGCGCTGCAGTGCGCATTCATGAAAACAAAAAACTGGGGCAAACCGAACCGCCGTGGGCGTCCCCTCGACCGCCCTGGCGTTCCGCGCGCAGCGGCGGAATCCTGCGCACCCTTTGGCGTCAGGCCACGCTTGCCACGCCCTGCGATCTTAGCACGGATGGAGACTGCGTTCACGGACCACCCCCTGCGCACCCTCCGGGTCGCGAACGTGACATACCTGACACGCCCTGCGACCTGGAGTGGATCGAGGCCGCGCTCAGGGACCGCTCCATGCACACCCCCCCTCACCCGCGCCGAGACAACGCCGCGCCAGCCTTGCCCTGCGACCCTGGCGCGGACAGAAACCGCACTCGGGGACCATCCCTCGCACACCCCTCCTGGTGCCGAGGATGCTGCAGAGGGCGTTCCGAGATGGCCCCAGGTGTTTTACGATGGCCTCCTAAATGGCGCAAGATGGTCCAAGCTGGCTCAAGGTGGCCTCCAAGATGCCTCCACATGGCCCCACGATGGCCCCAAGACGGGTCCAGAGCGCGAGGGGCAAGGCCGCCGCGCGCGCGGCGGCCTTGTTCCATTTTTTTGTGGAGAACACAGACCACGCGCGAGGAGCAAGGCCGGCGGGTGCGCGGCGGCCCTGGCCCAGTCTGCGTGGGACAACGCGCGGTCCGCGAAGGGCAAGGCCGCAACGCTTCGGTCGTGGAGGCGGCCGCGCCCACGACGGCCCCGCAGAATTAGCCGCATCGGACGCGGAGGCCAGACGCGTGATCCAGACTGGAAAACCGCGAGCGCACGCCGCGCGCGAGAGGCGCGCGCGGTGTCGCTGGGCCCGTCATGCACTCAAGACTACCGAGCGCGAGCACTGGACGCCACCGCACGCGCACGCGCGCGCAGTCGCGCACGTACGTACGTATAGTGCCCCAGAAAGACGGAAACCACGTACTCGTCGACCGAAGTAGCCTGGACATCTGCCAGCCTTG
>CAUYUJ010016480.1:118183-150683 GCA_963575745.1 Prorocentrum cordatum | reverse complement strand
CGGCGCGCTTCGCGCGCCGGGGGCGGCGCCCCAGAGGCGCCGCCGGGAGGGCCCAGCGCAGATCCAAGAAGTCTGCGCGGAGCTCGGAACCCAGATGACCTGACCCTACGACCCTTTCCTGAAAATCCTAACCCCACGACCCTAATGCCCAAATGCCCTACCCTCACCCCACGACCCTCACCCCACGACCAAGACCCTAACCCTAATGCCCAAACCCCAAGACCCTACCCCGAATACCCCAATCCCAATACCCTAACCCGAAGACCCCAAACCCGCTGCCCTGACCCTAAGACTCCAACTCGAAGGCCTGAATCCTCGATCGTTGATGCCAGTTCTTCTCGTTCGGAGGCTGCTCCTCGCCGCCAGCGGCGCAAGCGGGGGGCCGCTCTCCCCCCCCCCGCACGCGGCCCCGCCGACAGCCTGGCCGACGTCCCCGGCAGACCCCTGGTGTGAAGCCTCCGCGGAGGAGGGCGCCTCGCTGGCGGGACAGCCTGGGCAAGCCCCGCTTGGGCGCGAACTGATGGTGCGGCGAGGCCAAGCATCCAGAGGGACGCGTGGGCAGAAGAGAGCGCCTTGGCACCTCTTCGACAAAAAAATAGACCCAGAAGAGTTGTGGGTGGGGAGAATCAAGTAGTGCACAGGGAGGGGAACCAGGCGAGGAAGTCGCACAGGGAAGGCTACATGCAGTGGGTCAGATTATAGTGGGGGAGAACTTGTTGTGGAGAAATCAATAATAGGTCATGCTAAAGCTGCATGCGCAAACTCATGGTGTGGGAGATAAATTAGAGACCTCCTAGATGGGGTCCGAGTGAATGGGGGCGGGGGATCGCGCCGCATCGCCGATGCATCGCCGATGCGTCGACGATACATCGACGATGCATCGGCGACGTCGACGCGCCGACGAGAAAATCGGGCTCCACATCGAGCCGCATCGCCGATGCATCGCCGATGCATCGGCGATGCGGCGCGATCCTCGGACCCCATCTAGGAGGCCTAGGCAAACGGGGGGGACGAAAGGTTCACTTCTCGGGCCCTACAGGCCCCCTTTAGGGCCCCAGAGGGCCCCTTCAGGGGGCCCGAGAGGGCCCGCCCCCCCCATAACGCGCCCCACAACCCGCACAAGCCCCACTGCACCGGCAACCTCTGCGAGGCGCCCCAGAGGCCCCTGGGATTCTGGCTGCCGGAACTAACCCAGCTAGAGGGACAAAGACCGGCACAGATATAAACTCTCAGGGCTCCGAAAATTGATGTTGATGCCAGTGATTCTTCGACTGGCACTCCTTGCATCAGCCAGCCGTCAATGAATGGTACGAGGTGCCTTGCACCCGCGAACAGCTCAGTCCAGAAGCCTCTCCCAGCAGGCGTCGCACTCCCACTGTAAGAGGGAGCGGCACGCGCACGCCTCACCAAGGGGGAGCGGAGGGAGCCAGGGAGGGAAGGAGGGAGGGAGGGAGGGAGGGAACGGAGGGCGGGGTTAGCAGGAACGGAGGAGAAGGAAGGAGGAGACTACTCACAACAAGTGCCAGTGCCAGGAGGAGGCACGGTGGCGGCGGCGGCCCAGTCCTCGGCGATGCCGGCGGAGAGGGTGTCAATAGTGTCTTGACCGTTCATGATGGAGTCGGACTTGGTCTCCGTGGTGGTCTGGCCAATGGCAGGCCGCGCTGACCAGGAAGGCAGGTTGGTGTCGTGACGACGCAGGCGTTGGTTTTCGACAACGCGTGGAGCTTTCAACCTTCAACGATCAGCGGCTTCTGGATCGCCAGATCGTTCCGTATTGGCGGATTCTGGGCCACTAGCGGCGTTCAACCTTGAACGCCCGCGGCGGGGTTGCTGCCGCGTCGGCACGACACGCATCTGCCATGTTCATCATCACGTCGGCACGACACGCCACTGCCGTACGCACCATCCCGTCCTCTATTCAGTTGTCCTCCCTGACGTGATATCCCTCCTGCTCCGCTGCACGCCTCTGCACCATGCCGCCCAGTCCGTTCTCCATCCCGTCGCCCGCGCGGGTAAATGCTGGCAGAAAGAGCAAACGCGCAGGCAGACGACAGTGGCGCCGAGATCGACCACTGGCAGGCACGAGAGGGCCCCTCCTGGCAGCCAAGCAGGGACCGCGAAGACCGAAGCGCATCGGTCGGTGGAAAAGACGGGCGTCCGTCCTCACGCGTGCGAACCCCTGGGAGGCCACCTCCAGGATCTGACCCAGAGCAGCGACAATGAACACACACACACACACTGATACGGTTGCTCTCTCTCTCTCTCTCTCCACAAACAGGCACACAGACACACAGACCAAAAACACACACACACACAAAAAAAAACACTACACCACGACGCCAAAAAAACTAAGCCATTCAAGTCAGACCGACCCTTCAAACCTGGACATGGAATACACCTCCCCCAGCAAATGACGAGCGACACACACACACACACACACATGCTGTTTGGCGCCGCGACCACCACGCAGCGGCGCGGCGAGGGGCAAGTCGAGCAGGAGGAGCGCGGGCTGGGCCAGCTCACGCGGCGTGGAGAAGCGGGCAGGGGACAGAGGGAGGAAAGAGAGAGGCAAACAGGACGGACACACGCAGAAAGCATCGATACACCACCACCACCGTGGAGAGGCCAGGGCCTGGCACGGCGGTGGTGTACAGACGCCCTCGCCGGGGGACACGGAGGAAGCGGTGCGACTGTGACGAGCCGGGGCAAGAAGCGTGGCGCAGCAGGACGTCGGCCCCGGCAGCCGACCAGGAGGAGGCAGCAGGGCAGCGTGCGGAATCCCAGGCCAGGCAGTTGGCCTCACAGGGAAACAGCAGGGAACGCCTACACCCTGCGAAATGCTTAAGAAATCATGGGTTAAGAAATTCATGGTCTCAGAAATTGAAGAAAACCCAGAACTTCTATCAACACATCTTGGGATGTACATTGAAAAGGTAAGAATAATCGAGACTTTGGACGAAAACTTAGGTTTTCTTAAACATCGCCTAAGGTGTACACCACACTCACACACACAGACACACACCACACACTCACACACACACACACACACACACACACACCACACACCGTTTGACTCGGCAGCCTGACGCTCTGCGCCCAGGCTGTGGAGCGAGGCCCGACCCGGCACGCGGCCGAGCGACTGCAGACGGGCAGAGGCGGAGGACAGGCTCGAGTGGGCTGCACCAGCGAGAGAGCCAGACGGGGGCACCGAACGCCGAAGAGGCGGAGGACGGGGGGGGGGAGGCGGCGAGGGCGAGGCGCGAGGAGCACACGAGCCGCGGAGACGCACGGGCGGCCCGGGGCGGCTGCACGCGGAGGCACGCGCTGGGGCGCATGCGGCTGGGGCAGGGAGCCTCGCGCACGTTCGAGAGTTGTGCCCAGCGCAGACGGGCTACATCGAACACACACACACACACAACCACACACACGAACTTAACACACACACACACACACAGACCGACCGACCGACAGGGCAAGGAGGCCTCGCATGGGAAGGATGGGCGGCCTTACAGAAGCAGGCGTACTCGTCGTAGGTACCCGCTTCCTTTGTGCCCTCTTCCTTCACCTTAGGGCACACGGAAGCATCAGCATGGGTAGCATGGGAAAAGAAGGAGTAGGCGACAGGAGTGAGGAGCGAAGCGGGAGACGAAATGAGAAAAGAGAAATTAGGAAGGACGAAGATGACGACGACGACGACGACGACGACGACGACGACGACATAACGGAAGAGAACGAAGAAGGGGGAGGAGGACAAGGCGGAGGAGATGGGAAATTTGACAGCGGCGACAACGACGAGTGCGAGGACGATGATAAGGACGACGACCACGATGAGGACAAGAACGACGACGACGACGACGACGACGATGACAACAAGAAGGGAAAAAGAGGGAGGGAGAAGATAAGAGGGGGAAGCGGGGGAGAGCGAAGGGAGGAAGGAGGGAGGAGGGAGGAGCGATGGTAAGAGGCGAAAGCGGATGAGGAGGTGGAGGAGGAAAACGACGACCACCACCACCACGAAGAAGGCAAGGAGGGACGAGGAGGAAGAGGAAGAGGAAGCGGGAGGGGGAGGCAGAGGACGGCGGGGGACGAGGCGATGGAACGAGCAGGGGGGGGGGGAGGGAAGAACGCGGAGGAGGGCCGAGGAGGCGAGGGCCAGGGGGGCGGGCACGGGCACGGGCACGGGACGAGCAGGGCCAGGGCACCTCCGCCTCGAGGTCCTCGAGGAGGGTGATCACCTTCTCCACTGGCGTCACCTGCCGCGGGCGCTGGACGCGCTCTCGGGGGCCTCTCCCCCGACGCACAGAGCCCGTTCCACGTCGCTGCAGATCCGGCCCGCTCCGCCACAGGCTCGTCCACGGTTCGCCCCGATCGCGCCCCGTAGTCGTCCCGACGTGGTGGACCTGCGCGATCACAACTCAGGGTCAGCGAATCTGGCGCGCGTGGAACGAAGCACCTCTGGGACGGTACGCGCGGGGGAGAGAGGAGGAGACAGAGCAGGAGGAGAGAAGAGTAACGGAGGGGAAGACGAAGAAACCGGGGGGAGGAGAGCAGGTGAGCAGCGGAGGAGGAGAAAGGCAAGATGGATGGAACACCGGGAAGCAGCAGAGGCGGAGGAGTGAAAAAGGAAAGTGGGCAGGAGGGGGAGGAGCAGCAGCAGGGGAAGCACAGGAGCACGCGGAAGCATGTGCACGCCGTGGCCAGGTGCAGCCTGCCCCCCGCAGGACTGGTGTGGGGCCCCCGACGGGGAATCGCCCGCCCACCCGAACTCTGTCGGAGCCCGGCCCTCGGCGTTCGCCACGCATCGGCAGCTGAGTGGTGAGAGGAGGAGGAGGAGGAGGAGGAGGAGGAGGAGGAGGAGGAGGAGGAGGGCGCTGAGCACAAGCCCTGGCCTCTCTAGAGCGGGGGGAGGAGAAGTGCCCTGGCCTTCCAGACCCTGGCAGACGGGATGGCCAACGGGCCTGGTGGGCGTGCCCGGGCGGGTCCCTGGCTTGGCAGGGCGGGGGGGGGCGCGCCGCAGCCAGGGCGGCAGCCCGGGAGGCGGGCGCAGCGCGGCCGCCGCCGTGGCCCACGTGCCGCCCGCGGCGGGGGCTGCAGCGGCGTGGCGGCTCGAGGCCGGCCGTATAGGCTGCCGAAGGCGGAGCGCCGCTGGCAGCAGCAGCGCTGCCGCTCCAGCTCGCGCTCGCCCCCCATCGCGGAAGAGCCAGGCGCTGGCCAACCTCGGCCAGCGGCCCGCAGCGAGGAGGCGGGCGAGGGACACGCCGCCGGGGCGAGCGCGGCAGCATTCGCCGGGCCGCGGCGGCAGCGCAGTCGCGCGCTGCCTGCCCAAGGGCGGCTCGCAGCCTGGCGACGGAGGCATCGAACTCGGCGGCACGGCGGCCCCCGGGACAAGGCATGGTGGGGGAGGGCTGCGGGGCGAGCCTCGGCGGTGGGGCGGCCGCGGGGGGGCCGCCGCCGTGGCCTGGGGGGCGCCCCCGTGTGCCTGGGGCAGAGCGGGATGTATGTGTATATACATATATATATATACATGTGTACATATATATATATATATATATACCGATGCTCATATATGCATATGTATGTATGTATGTATGTATGTATGTATGTATGGATGGATGGATGGATGGATGGATGGATGGATGGATGGATGGATGGATGGATGGATGTGTGTTTGTATGTTTGTATGTATGTATGTACGTGTGTCTGTCTGTCTGTATGTATGTCTGTATGTATGTATGTCTGTCTGTATGTATGTATGCATGTATGTATGTATGTATGTATGTATGTAAGTATGTATGTGCGTATGTATGTATGTATGTATGTATGGATGTATGGATGTATGGATGTATGGATGTATGGATGTCTGGATGTGTGTATGTATGTGTGTATGTGTGTATGTGGGTATGTATGTATGTGTATGCATGAATGTATGTATGTATGAATGCATGCAAATATGCATGTACGTACGTGTGTATGTATGTGTGTATGTGTGTATGGATGTGTGTATGTATGTATGTATGTATGTATGTATGTGTGTATGTATGTATGTGTGTATGTCTATGTGTATGCATATATGTATGTATGTATGTATGTATGTGTGTGTCTGTATGTATGTATATGTGTATGTGTGTATGTATGTATGTATGTATGCATGTATGTATGTATGTATGTATGTGTGTATATGTGTATGTGTGCCTGTATGTATGGATGTATGTATGTTTGTATGTATGCATGTATGTATGTATGTGTGCATGCATGTATGTATGTGTGTAGCTATGCGTGTATGTATGTATGTATGAATGTGTGTATGTGTGTATGGATGCATGTATGTATACATGTACGTGTGTGTATGTTTGTATGTGTATGTGTGTATGTGTGTATGTGTGTATGTATGTATGTATGTATGTATGTATGCCTGCATACATGTATTTGTCTATGTATGTGTGTAAATATGTACTTACGTATATACGTATAGACTACATAGGTGCATGTGTAGATGTATGTATGCAGAAATGCCAGTAGACGTAGATAGATGCACGCATGTATATACATATATATATATATATATTCATATATACATATATACATGTATAAATATATGCATAGTATGTGTGTGTGGTTTGATACATGGCTACATGTATGCCTGCGCATCGTATAGATATACAGCTGTGTGTACATGTATAGTTGCCACTATGTATGCATGTGCACCTGTATAGATATAGAGATATACGAATACATGTGTACGTGTATATGTGCACTGACGTATGACTGCATATGTGATGTATGTGCGCGGCCAGGTCGGCGGCGGCCAGTCGCGACAGCGCCCGCTGGAAGCAGAGCCCAAGGGCAGCCCCGCCGCGTCCCGCGCCCGGCTCTGAGAGCACCGCGCCGGCAAAATGGGGGGGGGGTGAACCCCGAGAGGCAGGGCTGGACCTAAACGGTGTGCTTCGTTTTCGTGCTGGTTTCGTTTTCTCTCGTCTTGTCTTCAACCCGCCGTTCACGCAAAACGAAATCGAAACGAAAACGGCCCTGGGAATCGCCAGAACACCGTTTAGGCCCGCCCCTGCCGAGAGGCGCCCGACGGAAAGCCTCTCGGGAGCGCAGCGGCAGAGGCAGGAGGGGCGGAGGCGACAACGGGCGGCTGCCTCGCAAGATGCAGGTCCGAGGGAGGGAGGGGAGGGAGGGAGGAGGAAAGAGGAGGGACGGAGGAGGGGAAGGGGAAGTGCGGAGGGAGGAACAGGGAGGAGGGAAGACGGGGCGGCAGCGACAACGGGCGGCATGGCGACCCCAATCGAGACGAAGCCAGGACAAGGAGAAAGCTGGACCAAGACAAATCGCGGATTTCTGAGACCCCGCAATGTTGCAAAACATATCGGCGGCCGAGGCCGTGCCAGGGCAATCCGAAACGCTCTGAGAGCGTGCTGGAACGCTCTGGAACGATTCACCCCGTTCCTAGCCCCGCCCGCCTGATCCAAGACTGGAGGGCTCGACCTGGGGTACAACTCGGGAACATGCGGCTAACCTTGATCGGGGTGCTTCCGAACAGGCCCGAGTTCCCCTCCCTTGCCGAGCAGCCTGATTTGGGGGGAGAGGTAGGAGGGGCTCTGGGGACGGGGACGTTGAGCCCGAGAAATCGCATGCGAAGGAGAAGAAGGGAGAGAAGAAGGGAAGAAAGAAAGAAGGGAGGAAAGGAAAATAGGAGGGAAGGATGGATGTAACGGGAGGAGGAAGCAGTTGGGTAGGAAGTATGGAGGGAGGAGGGAGGAAGGGAGGAGGAGGGAAAGAGGAAACAGGAGGGAGCGGAGGGAGGGAAGAATTAAAAAGAAAAAAAAGAAGGGAGGATTGGAACAGCAGGGAAGGGTGAGGATGGAAAGCAAGGGGAGGGATGGCTCAGGGCCTGGGATACAGGAGTGAATGCTGGGAGGCTGGAATGCTGGATTGGCCTGCCGCCAATGAGGCAGGTACGAGGAGGGATGGAGGTCTTAGGGAGGATAGGACGGGGGGGTTAGAGGTCAGGGAGGAAGGAGGAGGGAAAAAGAGGGAAGGAGGGAAGGAGGAAGGAGGGGGGGAGGGATAGGGTAGGGGGGAATGCGAAAACCGTAGGCGGGGAGGAGGGCCGGGGGAGAGGGTAGGACGGTAGGAGGGGAAGGGGAGCGAGGAGGAGCGAGGTGGGTAAAAAGGAGAAGGAGAAAGTGCGGAGGGCGGAGGGGGCGGAAACCGGGAGGAGGAAAGGAGGAGGGGATGGGAGGGATGAGGGCGAGATGGAGGGTGGGTGGGAGGAATAGGAGGAACGGGAGGGCGGTGGAATGAGAAGCGGACACAGGGAGGAGGAGAGGAGGAGGAGGAGGAGGAGGAGGAGGAGGAAGGAGGACGGGTGGAGGAGGAGGAGGAGGGACGGGATGGGAGGGAGGATGAGGTGAGGAGGCATGGAGAAGGGACAGCGAAGGGAGCGAGGCTCGGGCAAGAGGCCGGCGGCGGCGCGCGGCCGCGAGAGAAGCGCGCCTGCCCCCCCGCGCGCCGCCTCGCCTTCCCGAAGTCCGCGCTCGCGGCCGCGAGAAGAGCCGCCAGCGCCGCGAGCGCCCTTCCCGGCGCCCCCCTCCGCCGCCGAAGATTGGCTTGACTCCGAGCGCGGGAGGGAAATGAGGAGGAGGAGGAGGAGAAAGCCGCCGCCGAAGGTTGGCTTGACTCCGAGCGCGGGAGGGAAATGAGGAGGGGGAGGAGGAGGAGGAGGAGGAGGAGGAGGAGGAGAGCAGGAGGAAGAGGAGGAGCGGGAGGGAAATGAGGAGGAGGAGGAGGAGAAAGCCGCCGCCGAAGGTTGGCTTGACTCCGAGCGCGGGAGGGAAATGAGGAGGGGGAGGAGGAGGAGGAGGAGGAGGAGGAGGAGGAGGAGGAGGAAGAGGAGGAGCAGGTGGAGGAGGAGGAGGAGGAGCAGGTGGAGGAGGAGGAGGAGGAGGAGGAGGAGCAGGCGGAGGAGGAGGATTTGGATTATCGGCGGCGAGCCCAGGGGGAAGTGAGAAGGGGCGGGCCTTCTCAGAAGGCTCGGAAGTCCCCCGGGCCTTCTGAGAAGCTTTCTGAGCCTTCCCCGAAGACGCAGACAACGTCTCACGAGGCGCGAGGTCCTCTGAGAAGTCCCGCCGCCTTCTGAGAAGGCCTTCTCCTCCTCATTTTGCCCCCCTCGCTCGCCGCCGAAATAGGCGGCGAAGCAACGCCGCAAGATCGGCGATAAGCGCCCGGTAGCAACTTGTCCACGTTCCTGGGGTGTTGGGGCTCTTCCTGGGGGGTTGGGGCTCCCGGACCCTTTATCGACGACGGATGGGCGATTGGGGGTCGATGCATTCCTCCTGTGTCTATCCCCCCCTACCGATGCCCCCGATGCGATGACGTCCATGACTGGGCGGCGAGCGAAGGGGGGAGGTGAGAAGGAGAAGGCCTTCTCAGGGGGCGGCGGGACCTCTCAGAAGCCCTCGCGCCTCCCGAGAGAAGTTGCCTGCATATTCGGGGAAGGCTTAGAAACTTCTCAGAAGGCCGGGGGACTTCCGAGCCTTCTGAGAAGGCCTTCTCCTGCTCACTTCCCCCCTCATGGGCGAAAACCGTATCCGTATCCGCGGCCTCGCGGGCCGGGCCCCTGGGCCACGACGCCGCGGGTACGGAACGTTTTTGTCGCGGATGCCCCGCGCAGAACGTATCCGTGCGACCGCGTATCCGCGGGATCGCGCCCCCGAACGCAGACCGCGAGGGCGCGGATACGGATGCGTGCGCCGCTCGTGACCTCCGCCGCCAAAGAAGCGGCGAGCGGTACGAGGAAAAGAGCCAACGAGCGCCGAACGAAGGAAGAGCGAACGGGTCGGGCACACGCTGACACGGATCAGGGATCCGTGGATACGGCGCGCGGGTGCAGGATCCGGGGATCGGGGAGCGTAGCGCACGAAGCATGGCGCCGTGGGCGCTTGATTGGGGCGACGGAGCGCGCCAGAGTTGGTCTGGAAACGGGACCCGTCGCCTATCCACGCGCATCACTCCATGTCTGCGCGTGCTCGAGCGAGCGAGCGAGCACACGAATGGGCGACGAACAGCGAGCGGCACGGGACGGCACGCGACGACGAACGAGCGCCGCCGACGATGAAGCTGCCCGCCGTCTGCAGGGGGCGACAGACGGCGCGGCAAGTTGAAGACCTCCCGTCTAGGGGCGCCCGTCACGTGTGTCCGCACGCGCGCTCCAGCAGCCTGGGACACATGGCATACTCATCGCCCGCTGTTTTTTGTGTGTCGCCTACTTTCTGGCACGCAAGAGATAGAAGAAAGACCAGCATGTTCATAAACGCTCGAAAGTCCGCGCGGGTCTCCTGTGCCCCTCACAGACCGCAGGGGGCGGCGCCTGGGGGGGGGCGCCACCAGGACGTCCAGCACCGATCCGAAAAGTCCCAGAAGTCCGCGATGGGCCTCACGGCACTGTGCGGCCCGTGTGTTGCCGGTTGCTGTTCGCTTCACGCGCCCGTGGAGGAGGAGGAGAGTGGAGGACAAACGGGGGCCTTCGAATTAGGCCTGGGGTGGTCTGGTGGGCGGCGACCCCTTGCGAGAGGGGCGCCCCAAGCGGCGGAGCGCCTCGCTCTGCGCGTGCCGTCGCCCCCCTCCCCGCTGACGGCATCCCCTCCCCGCCTCCCTGCCTCGCAGGGCCTCGTCCTCACGTCGCCACGCCGTGGACCGTCCTCTGTTGTTTTGTCTTGGCCTGCGGATCCGCGAGATCTGCGCGGTGAGCTCCGAGAGTCTGTGTGCATGCCGTGTTCTCGCCTTCGATGCTTTTCGCCCAGAGCGAGCGCAGGATTGCTCCTGTAGCACGCTCGTGAGGCCAGCACCCAGAAGTCGGTAAGTATGTGCTGACCGGCTAGCGCCATGCAGCAATCGGGAAACGGATCTGCGCATGGGGGCATTCAAGCGCGCGACCGACCCTTTGGTGGTGGTGGTAAGTCTCTTCAGTCGACACAGCGGAGGTCATCGTCGTCATCCTCCGCCTCCTGCTTCTCCTGATCCTCCTCCTCCTCCTCCTCAACATCACCACCACAAACAACAACAACAACAACAACAACAACAACAACAACAACAACAACAACAACAACAACAACAACAACAACAACAACATAATCATCATCATCAGCAGCATCAGCAAAAAAACAGCATCATCAACATCATCAGCATCAGCATTATCAGCATCATCAACATCCTCACAGTACGCCTCCGCATCATGATCAGGATCATCAACATCAGCATCATCAGCATCATCCCCGTCCTCTTGCCCATTCTCATCTTACATCATCATCATGATCAACATCATCAGCATCAGCATCATTGTCGTCATCGTCATCGTCATCGTCATCACCTTCTTAATCAACATCACAATCAACATCACAATCACCATCACCATCAACATCAACATCACTATCACCATCACCAACACCACCACCATCAGCATCATCATCAGCATCAGCATCCTCATCATCATCATCAACCCCACTATCATCATCAACATCACATCAACATCACCATCATGATCATCAGCATCGTCATCAGCATCACCATTGCCATCATCAGCATCACCCTTCTTCAGCAGCATCACCACCATCAGAATCATCATCATCAGCATCGTCATCGTCATCAGCTTCATCAACCTCAGCAACATCATCAGAATCTTAACAACACCAGCATCAGCATCAGGATCATCACAGCATCAGCATCATCGCCAACATCAGCATGCTCATAGTCAGCAGTACCATTAGCATGATCTTCACCAGCATGATCAGCGTCATCACATCTTCAACAGCATCAGCATTATCAGCATCACAACCACCAACAACATCATCACCAGCATCATCAGCATCAGCAACATAATCAGCATCAGCAGCAATCTCATCAGCATCCCCAACAGCATCGTCAGCATCGTCATCCGTATCATCACCACGATGAGAACCAGCACCAGCACCATCATCATCATCATCGTCATCACCACCAGCATCATCATCGTCATCGTCAGCAGTGTCATCATCATAGTAAGCATATACAGTATGAGCACCATCATCATATTCAACAGCATTTTCAACCGCATCATCAGCAGCATCATGAGCGTCATCAGCATAATCAGAATCATAATCATAATCAGCATCGTCATCACCATCATCATCATCAGCATCATCATCGTCGTCATCAGTATCATCATGAGCACCAGCACCAGCACGGGCATCAACGTCGTCATCGTTATCGGCATCGTCTACGTCATCATCATAATCATCGTCAGCAGCAACATCATTACCACCACCACCACCACCACCATCAGCATCATCATCATAAGCATCATCATCATCATCGTCATCGTCGACATCATCACCATCCAATGCTCATCCCTCTTCCTCAGTTCATCTCTCTCTGCCACTCCGATATCACCCCAAAACCTCTGGTGCCAGAATGGGAAAACCATCCTGCAAGCCGATGAGGGCCTGCTCGTCCTGCATGCCTCAAAAACATACTCTCGTTAAACGAATGTAACCTCATCAAAACACATTGACATTGAATTGCGTTTGATAAGTCGGACGGGGCGTCCGGTTTACGGTCGCCTTCGTTCTGCCGCGCACGTTGCCGTGCCAGCGCCAAGACATCTCAGTCCGAAGAGAAACAGTTGCCAATCGAACGAGGTTTTTTCCCCCCCGACGGCTATGCTGGATTGACTGCCGTAATCTACTCCTCGGGAGAGCCAGGGCAACGAATTGTACGCGCACTTGTAGACGGCACTGCGATGCGAGACCGGGCGCTGCATAATTCGAGACACCGCCGAAGAGGGGCAACCCCCTTCGAATTGGCACGCGATCAAGCTATATACTGATGAAGCCGAGAACGCCGACACAAGGAGGAATAGGAGGAGGAGAAGGAGGGGCAGGAGCAGTCCCCTCTTCCAAGAGGCCCCTGGGCTCGGAGACGGCCGCGGCGCGCCGACGCCACTGGTCCCGGGATCACCCCCTCAGGCCGCGGTGGGCCCGAGAACGTCGGGCCGCGGCCTCGCCTGCGCACGGCCGTCGCGGCGCCCCGCCGCGTCCGCCTCGAGGTCGTCGGCCTTCTCGTCCTCCCCGCCGTAGGAGTGAACGACGCGCATGCCCACGATGAAGAAGGCGAACATGTGGAGGACGAGGTATACGAAGCCGGCAAGCAACTGCACGGCGATCCAGCTGTCGGAGCAGTAGTTCACGGCTTTTTCATCGTCTGGGCAATCACCGACTGGAGAGATGTTGTAGATAGTCGGGATCAGACCCTCATTGCTGGCCACGAGGAAAGCCCCATTGCTAGTCACGATGCGGAGCGAACTGCTGAAGGCTCCCCCCAATGAGGTTCAGCAAGTTGAACGAGTGCCAGACCAGCAACGGCGGGAGTGCTCGGCGCTTGGCCACGCGGTCAGCCATATGGCCGCTTGAGACAGGAGCAGCGAGTAGACTGCATATTGAGACGGTGCTATATACCGGGTGTAGTTCGAGATGAGGATCATTGGTGACAACAATGCGATCGCCAAAGAAATTAGCGAAAGTCGCCGCCCCGATGCAGCCTTCAGCTCCTCGATTACAGTTCCGCGGCCCAACGCCTTGAACGTAATGAGTGGAGCTGCGAGCGCCATGATAACAGCAAAGACGGGCAGCGCGTATTCCAGAACATCCTGTTGGGCCGAATGCCCCATTGCGGTCACGTTCCGCGCGCGTGCGCGAGCGGGGCGCCGAAGTGATTCCAGGCACGCGCGCGTGCTATGGACACTGATGCGCTTGAGCCCAAATTGCTATGGCTCAAGCAATTGCCAATCGAGCGAGGGGCCCGTCGCGCGCGGACTGGCCCGCTGGGGGCACGGCCTGCCAGAAATGGCGCAGCGTGAACGTGAGCGGCGCAGGGCGCGACGCAACTCGCAAGCAAAGCCCGCGGTTGTCATCGATGCAAAATGCGCGCTGCGGGCGGGTCGCAGCGAATATCGCACACAATGATACAACTAATGTTGTAATCCCGGAATCGAATGACAAGGCCGCGGCAGATAATTTCCTATTGATAGGGGAAAGAAAAATAAAAGTCACGTTTTCCTATCAATAGGGAAAACATAGAAAACGCATGTTCCTATTACGATGGAAAAATAAAAAGCACGTTTTCCTAAAAATTGAACATATAGAATTATATGAAATATGATAAAATGCTGGGGGGGCGCCCGGTACTTCGGGGGGGGGGGGGGGGCCCGTTGTCCGGGGCGGTGGCTTTGTAATCCGGGGAGGGGCAATTTTCTCTGGGATATTGAATTTGACTATGAGGGGGGTACCCTTGCAGTCCAGGGGGGGGGCCCTGGAGGTCTGGGGCGTTGCCTTTGTAGTCCAAAGAGGGGTCCAGGGAAAGGATGCGTTGGTCCTCTATTGGGGGGGGGCCCTTGCAATCGGGGGGGGGCGCCCTTGTAGTCCGGGGGGGGCGCCATGCAATTCCGGGGATGCGTTGCGTTTTCCTGGGGGGGGGGGGGGATCATCGACCTGCATGAAAGGACCCTTCTAGTCGGAAGGGGGGGACCTTAATATCCGAGGGGGGCCACTGTAGTCCAGGATGGGGCCCTTGTAAACCGGGAGGGGGCCCATACAGTCCGGGGGGGGGGCATGTAGTCAGGCGGGGTCGTGTTATCCTAGGGACAGATGCATTGGTGTACGTAAAAAGCCCCTGTAGTCTGGGGGAGGGGCAACGTATCCGGGAGGGGGCCCTTGTAGTCTGTGGGGGGGCCACTGTAGTCAAGGGGGGGTCTTGCTTTCCCGGGGACCCTTGTAATCCAACAGCATTTTCAACAGCATCATCAACAGCATCATCAGCATCATCAGCATAATCACAAGCACAGCGCTGCGGGCGCGGCGCTCTGCGGCGTCCGCCACGCGGTCGCAGCAACCATCCTGCGATGGGTGCGGCGGCGCGTCGGGCGGCGCCGCCCCCGCCGAGCACAAGGCGGTGGCGGCGCGCGCCTCGACGGCGACGCCTGGCTGCTACAACCCGGGCGGATGTGGGTGGGGCGAAACGCGCCCACAGGAAGATGGGCGCCCCGCCTGCCGCAAACAATTATGGAACCTGCGAGCGGCAAGGCTGGTCGGCGCCGCGGACGGGTCGCGCGCGCTCCCTCCGCGGCGGCCTAGCCGCCACGCATGACTGTTCCTGTGCGCGGCAAGGCTGGCCGGTGCCGCGGTGAACGCTCGCGTGCGCTCCCTCCGCGGCGACCTAGCCGCGGCGCATCCGACAAAACCGCGGCCCCATCTTTCTCGCGTTTCGCGTGTCGTCGCCTCGCGGCGAAGCGCCCCTCGCAACCTCACGCGCTCGCTGCGGGGCGCGCGGACGCACGCGCATCGCGTCCTCGCTGCTGTGCCCGCGAGACAGCATTCGTGCCTCGGCTGTTCGCTCACCACAGCGCTGCGGGCGCGGCGCTCTGCGGCGTCCGCCACGCGGTCGCAGCAACCATCCTGCGATGGGTGCGGCGGCGCGTCGGGCGGCGCCGCCCCCGCCGAGCACAAGGCGGTGGCGGCGCGCGCCTCGACGGCGACGCCTGGCTGCTACAACCCAATGCAACAGCAGGCCGGCGTCAGCCGTCGTGTGCGCGCGCCCCCACTGCCAACGTCGCGACGTTTCTTACCGCGTGCGGGATGAAGGGCGCGACGAGCGCGCATTACGGCTGAGATGCAGCGCCTGCGGGGTCATGGCCCGCGGCCTCAGGGCCCGCGCTGGCGGAGAGGGCCATGCCCTCGCCCGTCGCCGCGTCTTCCAGGGCAGGCTGGTCCAGGTAGGCCTTAAATGCGCCGGACCTCCAGTTGCCGGCTCTCAAGATGGTGGCGAGGCTCCCCCCGCTTTGGCGGAGAGTCTCCGTGTGGCCGCGCCGCAGGCACTTCGAGGTGATGCGGGCGGCATTGGGGAGGCCCGCCGCTTGCGCCGACCTGCGCAGGTTGCGGGTAATTGCTGGCACGGGGAGCACGCGCCCGGCTCTGGTCGGCTTTGCCAGGTGGGCAAAAGGAGACGCACCCGGCGCGAGGTCGCCCAGTAGGGCGCGCGGGGCGTGCACTGGGCAGGTCGCGGTGCAGATGCTGCACCAGCACGAGCGCCTGACTTCGCTAGGCCTGGGCTTATGCTTTCGCCTCGAGAGGTGGAGTACGACCGCCTCGCTCGTGTTGAAAAGCACGATGGTCGGCACTGGGCGGTCCAGTTCCTCCTGCGTGAACCGGAAGTTGGCCGCCCGTGCTGGGTCGCCTATGCTGATCAACAGCGCCTCCGAGGGAAGCCTCAAGGCCAGTGCGAAGGCGACTACGAACAGCGCTCGCACCTGAGGGTCAGGCACGTGCGGCAACCTCGCGACTAACGCCTTCCGCGTGACAGGGGGAGGTCGCGGGTCAGGCTGGGGCGCACGGTGCTTGATCGCGGCCTTTGCGCGCGAAACGGCGGGGCTGCTGAACGCTGAGCGGTCGAGGCCCAGCAGCGTGCAGGCCTTGTCGACCTGGGCTTTGTAATTGGCAAAAGTGCCGGGGTTCGAGAAGCACAAAGCCCAAAGACATAGCTCGTCCGCAGTTGGCGGGAGGGGGCTGTCCCCTTTTCCGAGCTGCGATTTGGCGAAACGGAACCAGCACCTCAGGCCGGCTGTCCACGTGCCGATGGAGCGCGGGGCACCGTTGAGGACGGCGGCGCACCGGGCCCCGAATAAGGCGCGCTTCCTGAATTCGGGGTCGCTCGGCGCAACGGCCAGGCGTCGAATTGCGGCGCGCGGGCCTCCTCTTCTCGAGCCCAGGGGCGACGCTTTCAGCGCGGCCGTCGCCCGCGCTAATTGCAGCCGCTGCGAGAGTACGCCCTCCTGTTGCGGGCGTGCGGGTGCCTGCGCGGCTGGACTCCTACCACCCGCCCGCGGGGGGGGCGAGGAGGACGAGGAGGAGGAGGAGGACGAGGAGGAAGAGGAGGAGCCAGCGGCGGAGGAGACACACGGCTGAGCGCACACGGGCGCCGCAGGCACCTCGTCACTCACGAACGCCGCCGCAGGTGGCGGGCCCGGCGGCGGCTTTGCTCGCGCGAAGAGCGCGATCGCGCGCTGCGCGTCGGGCGACAGATTCACGTAGCCGCTCCAGTTTTCCGGTGCGCCAACCGCCCGCACAGATGAGATCGCGAACACATCGCAAGAAACCAGAAACTTGGCGACTTCCTCAACGACCGTGGGTGACGCCCACGGGGTCGCAACGGCGATCTGGTCGGCGAGCTTCATTCTGGCGCGCCGAGGGGCGCGTTGAGAGAGGTCGCCCCGCGCCCTGCGCGCCTCTCGATAGCCCCCTTCGCGTGTGAGAGCGTTCGTGCCGCGTTACTGACGCGCCTTCCCGGGCGGCGCTCGCGTCTCTTTCTCTGATGCGAGCCTTGCGCGGGGTCGAGCGGGAGCGACCGGCGCTGGCCGGTGACGGCGCGGCTAAGGCGACGTCGTTTCGATTGGGTCGTCATCGACGTCCGCGCCCTGCGGCGCGCCCACCATCGTCGTGCGATAGTCGATGGTATCAGATTCGCTGCTTGAGCAGCTGGACTCCGGTTCGAGTTCCGTGCCGAAGGTGCAGAGTGCTTCGTCCAGTCGGCATTCGATGGCCAGCTGGATGGCCCGGAGGATCGTCGCGCGCGCGTCCCTAGCCAAGCCCAGGGACGGCACTGAATCCGCGGGAAGCCGCCCGAGCTGGAACCACGAGCGGATCCCGCGGCCCCGCAGCCACGAGGCCGCCGCGTCCGTGTCGCGCTGCCGCATCTCGCTCCTGAAAAGGGAATGCGCCGCGACCTTCGCGAGATGACTTGCGGTGTGCGCTCGCTGGATCAGCCGAACGTAACAGCACCTCCGCGGCGGTGTTCGATCGCGCGCCATGGATACGTTGAAAATGCCCTCGGGGCGGGGGCAGACTTGCCGCATGACGCTACGCGCGAGCGAGCGCGGGGTGACGGGTGGGCGGGAGAGCAGGAGCGGGGGGAAGGAGAGCACTGGCGAGGCCGCGAGAGCGCTCAGACGGGACGGGCCGCGAGCTGGCATGGCAGCTGGAGGTCCCAGAATTCTGGCCGCAGCCACGGGCGCCTCCAGGTGGCCCCAATGCGTGTCATGAGATCATAATCCTCCCGACTGGGCAGGTCAGAAATGTTATCAACTGGCGCGCCGCGGGAGTGGGACCCGACCTGACAGAGATAACGCGCGGGCCCGCCGGAAGGGACACGGTCGATCCGGAGGTTGATCTGGAGCAGCCCGATCACCGACCAGAAGTGGTGGACGATGGCCCCGTGGTCGCAGCACTTCGCTGATCCCTTTCGGAACGACCATTCGGCGATCGTGTTGTCGCTAAAGAGGCGAACCTTGCGGCCCCGGAGCTCCTTCTGCCAGGTGGAGATCGCCAAGGCCGAAGCGAGCATCTCGAGTCCGGCGATCTGATCGTCGCTCCGCTGCTGGAATTGCTTGCGCGCAGGCCGAATTGCATCGATCGGTCGCCGGCGCGCGATCGGGGCCTCGTTAGCCAGGCCGGCGGCATCTGGTCTGTGTATTCCCAACGTCCGTCGATCCAGAGGACGGCGGCCGCTCGTGGGGGCTCGCCCCGGGCGTCAGCGAAGGCAAGGACCGGCGGGCGGGTGTCCGCGGGCTCCCATTCCCTTGTCTCTGCAACGCTTCTCTGCAACACTTCCAACCACCACGCCAGGCTGCGCAGGGCGGGGCGCGGTAGAAACGGACGCCCCGAGTGTGCGTGGGCGAACAAGGGCCGCAGCATCGCACGGCCTAGTTTGCGGAATTGCCACGACGCCGCCCACGACAACGCGCCCGCGAGCTTGGCGGCCCCACCTGTGCAAAGAAAGGTGTCGCCCCCGGCGCGCGCGGCGCGCGATCACGCGCGCGCCTGCGGTCATCGAACCGTCGTCAAGCGCCGTCCTGATTCGGTTCGTCCATTTGTCGACCTTGTCCTTGGACGGGCGCGCAATCAGCCCTTTGCGTGAGGTCTGCGACACCGCACGCACAGTGCCCTAGCCCCCCATTCGCGAACGCGTCGCGCGCGGTGCACCGAGATGGCTAGTCCGAGAATCACGAGCGACGGGCCCGACTCAGTTTTCTTATCGGCCACCGACGTAGGGCCCAGGATGCACCTGATCACCCGGACCACGCACGAGAGGGCGTGCTGGGCCTTTGCGCGAGCGCGGAGAGGGTCGACCGGGTGCGACGGAAGGGGGGGAGGGGACAGAGCGAGACGGGCCTCCCCGGAGCGCTCGACGCCGAACAGATCGTCGACGTACCTCAGGATTGGGATCCGCAAGAGGCGCCTGCAGATGGCCACTAGGGCCGCGCCGATTCTCTCCCAGTTGTGTACGCTGCTGACTGCGCCGCGACGCGCGGCGGGGCGGCGGGTGGGGCGGGATGGCCCGCGCGGGCCTGCTCCGAACGGGAGGGCAACGTGCTGGGCTCCCCAGGTGACGCCGGCGAAGCAATAGATGACCCAAGCGAAGCGTCGGTGCTCCGGGCGCAAGGGGATTCTGCGGAAGGCGGAATCAATATCGGCCTTGAAGAGCTCCAAGGGCCCCAGGGGTGCCTGAACAGGGCAGAGCGCACGCGGCGTCGGGGCCCGAGAAACGCGTCGCGCCAATTTCCGACACGCGTCAAACAGCGCGTCGACAGTGTCATGCTTCATCCGTTCCTGCGGCTCCGTACCCTTGTTGAGGTGGGCCGCGCTGCAGTCGTCTACGGCGCGCACCTGGCGCGCGGGCGGCGGTCCGCGAATGAGCGGCGCGGGCGGCCGTCGGGGTACCTTAGCGGTGCCGTCCGGCCGCGTCCCCTGCTCCACGCCGAAGCGGGGGATTACCGCGGCATCCGGGGGCACGTCGTCGGGGCTCAGTCGCCGGGGCGTCGTCAATCGCCCCGCGCTCGCGTCGGCGAGTGCGCCCTCGTGCAGCGCTTCGTCGCACGGGCTTGGCCGTGTCCTTTTGAACAATGCTTTTCTGTCCCGTGCATTGGCTGGCGCGCGGCGGGGCGGGGGGCCAGGGAGGAGAAGCCGGGCCCCTGCCGACGCGCGCGCGCGCCGGCCTCGAAGGATCTCTTCCGCTGATATCAGCGGCTTATGCGCCATCTCCGTCCCCGTGCCGGATTTTTCGAGTGTCCCAATCAGCGGTGCACCCTTCGCCGGCCGCGCTCCGTCGGGCGCGAGAAGCAGAGCCGCCCCTCGCGCGTTGCACCTCACGGAAGAAGTCAACGCATTTCGGGTCGTGGAAGTCCACATCGGCGACCAGGCGTTCGAAGAGCGGGCCGTTGACGCCGGATGCTACGTTGGCGACGCCCGGGTCCGCGCCGCGACCCCAGATTTCGACGAATCCGGCCGTCCTGAACTGATGTGCCATGGAGAGGACCCGCAGAACAGCCCCTTCACGCTCCTCCCTTACCTGCGCTCGGTCGTGGCGCGCGGTCGCCTTGCGCGCGCACCTGGGCGCCTCTTCGGGTGGCCTCGATGCCATCCATTCAAGCGCCGCCAAAGTGTCCTGCGAAAGCTTGCAGCCCGGCTCGAAGCCGGCATCGCCTTCGAGGGCGGCCGCTTCGGCGAAAGACAACTTGCGAGCATCAGACACA
This sequence comes from Prorocentrum cordatum, assembly GCA_963575745.1. Taxonomy (NCBI): domain Eukaryota; class Dinophyceae; order Prorocentrales; family Prorocentraceae; genus Prorocentrum; species Prorocentrum cordatum. The sequence goes on along the minus strand of CAUYUJ010016480.1, from coordinate 130,066 downwards.
GACCGTTTGGGAGCCGGCTCGTCCGGGCTCGCGTGCTCGCGAAAGCGCTTCATGGCGAAAGCAAGCTGAACGCACGCGCCGCGGAGGGCGAGGGGGGGCGCCAAGGCGAGGGGCGCGCCGTGGAGGGCGAGGGGGGCGCCGTGGAGGGCGCAGGAGGGAGGGCGGGGCCCGCGCATTCCTGGTGCGCCTCGGACCCTTTACCGCGTCGGACGCTCTAATTAGCAGCAAGCCCAAATTCCGCGCGCCGTGCTGACGGCTGTGCCCGTCAGGCGCGCGCTGTCGCTGATCAGCGGCGCTGCCATTTGCCGCCGCCCCCGCCGTTGCTCTTGTTGTTCCAGCTCTTCCAGGAGCCGGTCTTGGCCCCGGTGTCGGCCCTGCGCTTGCCCTGCTGACTCTGCTGACTCTGCTGGGCGGTCAGGCCATGGCCCGCACGGTGGGCCTGGCTGCGCTTGGGCGTCGCCGGGCCTCGGGCCGGACCGGCTCCCTCCTGCTTCGTGGCGGCGGGGGCGCTGCCGAGGCTCTTCTCGTCAAAATCGTATTCCCGCTCCGCCTGGCGGAGCAGCACCTCGTCGAGGGCGAGGGCCGCCTGACTCACCTGCGATGCCGAGGTCCGCGGCGGGGGGGCGGGGCGCGGGCGCGCGCGGCGGAGCGGGGTGGCGGGCCTGGAAACCTGTGACGCCAGCGGCGGCCTTCTCGGCCCAGGAGCGGCGGGCGACCTGGTCGTAGAACACGCCCAGGTGGGCTTTGCGGCCCTTGAGCTGGGCGTGGGCCGCTACCTGCGAAGCGAGCGGGGAATCCGCTGGCCGGAGGGCGCGCGGGCGCGCGCGGCAAGATGCCAGGAGGCAGATCTGCTTGTGTGCGAGTGCCGCGGCGAAGTCGAGCTGCTTCGTTGCGGCAGCGGCCAGAGCGTACCTGCGCCGCCGAGGAGGGTCCGCGAGTACGGTCGGCGGGCGGGACAGCGAGGTACTGGTCGAAGGCGAGGTGCCACTCGGTCCAATTCATCAGGCGAGGCTTGGCCCCGCCGCCCGCGCCCGCCTGGGTGGCATCGTCGTCATGTGGGCGGCCGACGGCGGACGCGCCCGTGGGAAGCCACAGGCGCAAGTCGACGTTGACAAAAGGGGCGGCAAGCCCTTTCTTCTTCTGTAGGCGGTCGACCTCGGATGCGAGGGAATCGACGCGCACGGTCCTGACGCGACGCGGCCGGACGGGCGGCCGCGGACCGGCGAAACAGGCTGGGAGGGGGGGGGGCGCGCCTGGGCCACGCCGCGGTGGGCAAGTTGGCCAGGGTGATGGCGTTCAGCTGCGCCTGGAAGTCGACGTGAACCGTCGGGGCGTCATCCTTGGTGAGGATGCGGGTGAGCTCCGCCAGCGGGTCCGCTGCGGGTGCCGCTGGCCCGGCAGGCGCGGTGGTCCCAGCAGGTGCGAACTCCTTCTTCGCCGCCTGAACGGCGGCGGTCGCAGGGCGACCGTCGCGGCGGTTCTGGGCGCGCGCTTGCCTGTATAGCCTGGTCGAGGGCGTGAGCCTTTCCAGGCGAGATCTCAATCTTCTTTGTGTTGACGTACACGAGTGCCTGCGGGGTGTACACCTGTTGCACGGGACGCTCGCGCGGGTGGCCGCGCGGGACGGCCGGATCGCGCGCACGGACGCGCGGGCGGGAGCGGGAGCGCGCGCGCGGGCGGCGGACACGTGCCTCCGCTCGGTCGAGAATCGCGACCATGTCATTCAGCCATGTGTCCGGGTCTGGAGCCCCTGTCGCCATCGCATGCTTCTTGAGAAAGAAACGCAAGGCAGCGGCCGCCTCCATGGCGGCAATTGTTTGCGCGGCGAACGAAGGGAAACCTGGAGTCCGCTGCACTGTCCGCGCGGCGCGGCTCGCTCTGTCGCACGTTCGCGGAACACGAGGTACCGGGACTGGCGGGTCGGCGGGTGGGCGAGAGCCTCGGGAAAGACGAGGCCGAGGCCGACACGGCGAAGCCGCCACGAAGCACGATCGAATGCAAGCCTCGGAGAAACCGACGTGCGACCGGCGACGGGAACGGTAACGGGGCCCGAGTCCGCCTGCGCGCGAGATCACGCATGCGCCACGAATCCCGACACGCGGGCCCCGGAGAGCGGGGGGGGCGGGCGGGATGGCGGAGCCTCGTAAGCGAGCCGGACCGCCCCGCCCGGACCGTCCGCCGGAGCCGCCGGCCGTCCGTCGTTCTCAGCTGTCGGTGCCGCTTGCTCCCGCAGCTCGCGCCGGGTGTCCGCTGCCCCGAACGGGGCGCCAGGCCTTGGCGCGTCACTGTCACCCAGGAGCGGGGCCACCAAAAGGCCGTCCTGGGAGAACATAGGGCTAGCGGGTCCCAGTGGACCAACCGGTCACGTCCAACGATCGTGCCGGTGTAGGCAGGGCCCCAGTGGGCCTGCCTGCAGCCCTTGAGCGGGGGGGAGAGGGGTCCCAGTGGACCACCGGTCGCGTCCAGTGAGCGCGCCGGTACGGGCAAAGCCAACATGGGCTTGCTCGCTGCTCCCTGAAGGGGTCCCAGTGGACCTACCGGTCACGTCCAACGATCGTGCCGGTGCAGGCAGGGCCCCAGTGGGCCTGCGTGCAGCCCTTGAGCGGAGGGAGAGGGGTCCCAGTGGACCACCGGTCGCGTCCAGTGAGCGCGCCGGTACGGGCAAAGCCAACGTGGGCTTGCTCGCTTCTCCCTGATGGGGTCCCAGTGGACCCACCGGACACGTCCAATCGATCGCGCCGGTGCAGGCAGGGCCCCAGTGGGCCTGCCTGCAGCCCTTGAGCGGAGGGAGAGGGGTCCCAGTGGACCACCGGTCGCGTCCAGTGAGCGCGCCGGTACGGGCAAAGCCAACATGGGCGTGCACGCTGCTCCCTGAAGGGGTCCCAGTGGACCCACCGGTCACGTTCAATCGAACGTGCCGGTGCGGGCGGGGCCCCAGTGGGCCGAGCGCCCCCCGGAGATGATGATCCGGGCATCGCCACCTTGCCTGGTCGTGCCGTGTCCTGGCCTCAGTGGGCCGACGCTAGTGGAGTCAGCGTGATCCCCGATGGGCCCGATCACACTCCACATCTCCCTTGCCTGGTTGGCGCAAGCCGTCTAAATCCTTTTCCATGTCCTACCGCGCACCGCCGCGGCCGCTGCTGGGGCGCGCTGCGAGCCCAACCTCCACGAGATCTGCCACTGCGGGAAACGGGCTCGCTGGCGCCGCGACTTTAACAACGACCTGGTCGCGCGCGCGCTGCGTCTGGCGCGCTCGACCGGGACTGCACGGGCAACGCGAGTCGCCGTTTCTGCAGGAGTCCGGACGGGCCGGCCTGGCACCGGGGCCGATCCGGGCCGACCGACACGAGCCGAACGCAGGTACGGATGTCCCCGGCGGTCCGCCTGCCCGCCAGTGCGGGCGCGAGGCGCCGGGGTGGGTACTCGCGGACTTGCAGCAGGTAGTCTGGGTGTCACAACAACCCAGATCTCCTGCCGCGAGTCCACGAGCCCCGTGCGCACACTTGCGCAGATGCCCGACCATGGGCAGAAAAGAACTTTCGAGCCAAGCAAAACGACGAGGAGCGGACGGGGCGCCGGCCCGGGACCCAGCGCACCCGCCGCGAAACGAGCCGCGTCCAGCAGAGGCGACGAAGGAGCGGAGCACCGCGCCCAGGGAGGGACCGGGACGCCACCAGGGCCGGAGCGGGCCCCACCGGAGCCGGGGCAGGCCCCGCCGGGGCCAAAGCGGAAGCGGGACACGAAGCGGCGGCGGCGGCGGCGGCCACCGCAGCGGCGGCGGCGGGCACGACGGCGACGGCCGCAGCGACACACCGGCGGCAGCGGCGAGCGGCAGCACGACGCCCCGACGACGACGCGACAGAGCACGACGAGCCGACGCGACACGGACGCGACGGCGCAGCGGCAGCAGCGGCGGCGGCGGCGGCGCGACGCGCCAACGACGACACGACGACGCGGCGACGGGGCCAGAACGGGGCGCCCTTCGGCCTGGGCGCATCGCGCGGCCCGCCCACCTCGGCGGGTCGAAATCAATCTGCACGCGCGCGAGAGCGCGGCCCGCCCGCCTCGGCGGGGCCGCGATTGGTCTTGCGCGCGCTGAGCCAACGCGGCCCGCCCGCCTCGGCGGGGCCGCGGTTGTCCTGCGCGCGCGCGGGAGAAGGAGGAGGAACCTGCGCGCGCGGCGGGCGAAGCGGAGGGCGAGCGACCCGCCGACGCGCGGCGGGGCGGACGGCGCGGAGACCGGCGCGCGGGAGGACGGCAGGACCGAGAGACCGAGCGAAGGGACCGACGGCGGGACAGAACGGGAGGCCGAGGGGCCGAGAACAGGGCCGGCGGCGGGCCGCGGGGCGAGAGGCAAGAGGCGGGCCGGGGCGAGAGCGGAGCGAAGCAGAGGGGAAAGGGCCAGGCGCGAGAGGGGGCGGGAGGACACCGAAGGACAGAAGGGCGAGAGAGAAAGGGCCAGGGACACGGGGCCAGAGCGAAACGCCGCGGGGCCAGGGCCCGAAACGGCAGGCGAAACGCGCCCACAGGAAGATGGGCGCCCCGCCTGCCGCAAACAATTATGGAACCTGCGAGCGGCAAGGCTGGTCGGCGCCGCGGACGGGTCGCGCGCGCTCCCTCCGCGGCGGCCTAGCCGCCACGCATGACTGTTCCTGTGCGCGGCAAGGCTGGCCGGTGCCGCGGTGAACGCTCGCGTGCGCTCCCTCCGCGGCGACCTAGCCGCGGCGCATCCGACAAAACCGCGGCTCCATCTTTCTCGCGTTTCGCGTGTCGTCGCCTCGCGGCGAAGCGCCCCTCGCAACCTCACGCGCTCGCTGCGGGGCGCGCGGACGCACGCGCATCGCGTCCTCGCTGCTGTGCCCGCGAGACAGCATTCGTGCCTCGGCTGTTCGCTCACCATAATCAGCATCGTCATCACCATCATCATATCGTCATCGTCATCAATATCATCATGAGCACCAGCACCAGCACGATCATCAACGTCGTCATCGTTATCGGCATCGTATACGTCATCATCATGACCATCGTCAGCAGCAGCATCCTTACCACCACCACCATCAGCATTATCATCATCAGCAGCATCATCATCGTCATCATCATCATCAGCATCATCATCACCCAATGCTCATCCCTCTTCCTCAATTCAGTTCTCTGCCACTCCGATATCACCCCCAAACCTCGGGTGCCATAATGGGACGACCATTTTGCAAGCCGATGAGGGCCTGCCCGTCCTGCATGTCTCAAAAACATATTCTCGCTAAACGCATGTAACCTCATCAAGACACATTGACATTGAATTGCGTTTGATAAGTCGGACGGGGCGTCCGGTTTACAGTCGCCTTCGTTCTGCCGCGCATGTTGCCGTGCCAACGCCAAGACATCTCAGCCCGAAAAGAAACAGTTGCCAATCGAGCGAGGTTTTTTCCCCCCCGACGGCTATGCTGGATTGACTGCCGCAATCTACTCCTCGGGAGAGCCAGGGCAACAAATTGTACGCGCACTTGTAGACGGCACTGCGATGCGAGACCGGGCGTTGCATATTTCGAGACACAGGCGAAGAGGGGCAACCCCCTTCGAATTGGCACGCGATCAAGCTATATACTGATGAAGCCGAGAACGCCGACAAGAGGAGGAATAGGAGGAGGAGAAGGAGGGGCAGGAGCAGTCCCCTCTTCCAAGAGGCCCCTGGGCTCGGAGACGGCCGCGGCGCGCCGACGCCACTGGTCCCGGGATCACCCCCTCAGGCCGCGGTGGACCCGAGAACGTCGGGCCGCGGCCTCGCCTGCGCACGGCCGTCGCGGCGCCCCGCCGCGTCCGCCTCGAGGTCGTCGGCCTTCACGTCCTCCCCGCCGTAGGAGTGAACGACGCGCATGCCCACGATGAAGAAGGCGAACATGTGGAGGACGAGGTAAACGAAGCCGGCAAGCAACTGCACGGCGATCCAGCTGTCGGAGCAGTAGTTCACGTTTTTGTTTCATCGTCTGGGCAATCACCACCTGGAGAGATGTTGTAGATAGTCTGGATCAGACCCTCCTTGCTAGCCATGATGAAAGCCCCATTGCTAGTCACGATGCGGAGCGAACTGCTGAAGGCCCCTCCAATGAGGTTCAGCAAGTTGAACGAGTGCCAGACCAGCAACGGCGGGAGTCGGAGTGCTCGGCGCTTGGCCATGCGGTCAGCCATTATGGTCTCTTGAGACAGGAGCAGCGAGTAGACTGCATATTGAGCCGGTCCTATATACCGGGTGCAATTCGAGATGAGGATCATTGGTGACAACAATGTGATCGCCAAAGAAATTAGCGAAAGTCGCCGCCCCGATGCAGCCTTCAGCTCCTCGATTATAGTTCCGCGGCCCAACGCCTTGAACGTTATGAGTGGAGCTGCGAGCGCCATGATAACAGCAAAGACGGGCAGCGCGTATTCCAGAACATCCTGTTGGGCCGAATGCCCCATTGCGGTCACGTTCCGCGCGCGTGCGCGAGCGGGGCGCCGAAGTGATTCCAGGCACGCGCGCGTGCTATGGACACTGATGCGCTTGAGCCCAAATTGCTATGGCTCAAGCAATTGCCAATCGAGCGAGGGGCCCGTCGCGCGCGGACTGGCCCGCCGGGGGCACGGCCTGCCAGAAATGGCGCAGCGTGAACGTGAGCGGCGCAGGGCGCGACGCAACTCGCGAGCAAAGCCCGCGGTTGTCATCGATGCAAAATGCGCGCTGCGGGCGGGTCGCAGCGAATATCGCACACAACGATACAACTAACGAGCGTGACTCCATACCAACTTGGATGTTTGGTCGTGCGCATGGCGAAATGCTTGGCAGGGGCGGGGCGTCCAATGTAACACCGTAAAAGGATGTACCAACTTCTGAGCTTGATGGAGGGCGCGCGCGGGTTGCCTGGCAAGCTAGGCCTCTGCCCCGGCCCACGCTACAGTACCCCAGACACCACCACTGCCACTGCCACCACCACGACAACCCCACCTACGCCCTCCGCCCCTCTGGCACCCTCCTCCTCCTCCTCCTCCTTCTCCTCCTCCTCCTCCTTCTCCTCTTCCTTCTCCTTCTTCCTCCTCCTCCTCCTCCTCCTCCTCCCTCTCCCTCTCCCTCTCCCTCTCCCGCTCCATCTCTCTCTCTCTGTCTGTCTCTCTCGTTTTTTCTCTCTCTCTCTCTCTCTCTCTCTCTCTCTCTTTGTTTGTTTGTTGTTGTGTCTCTCTCTCTCTCTCTCGTTCTCCCTCTTCCTCTCCCTCTTCCTCTCCCTCTTCCTCTCCCTCTCGCTCTCCCTATCCTTCTACCTTCCCCCCCCCCCCGCCCACAATTACTTACACACAGGATTGGGAGCAAGGGACCCGAGTTGTTTTTCACATGTGCTGTTGTTCAAACCGAACGTGTTCGGCTCTTCCACATTGGTGTTCCCGCTGCAACGTTGGCCTCATTTTCAGGCTTGCGCTCGGTTCGAATCCTCCTGTGGAAGTGTGTTGTTCATAGGTGCTTCCGATCAGAACTTGTTCGGGTCTTCCGACATGTTGCTCCCGCTGCAGCGTTGGCCTCATGTTCAAGTTTCCACTCGTTCAGAATCCTTCCGCGTACTGTTTTTGAGCATACAGGATTGGGGGCGCTGGCCTCATGTTCAGCCTTCCGCACGTTCAGAATCCTGCTTCTGCCGTGCGATGCCCTCTTCTGCTATACCATGCTACCACATCCGATTGCGCGAATAAAGAGGATGCTACGTCATGGTAAGGGATGGAAGGGAGGGTGGGACGTCAGAGAAGACGCGCGTGCACCTAGCTTGCCCTCCTCCCCCCCTCCCCTCCTCCCCCTCCTCCCCCCCCTCCCCCTGCCCCTCTTCCTCTTCCTCCTCCTCCTCCTCCTCCTCCTCCTCCTCCTGCTCCTGCTCCTCCCATCTTCCCTCCCAACACTCCCTCTAATCCATTGCCCATGACGTCGGCTGACATCGGACACTCCTCCTCCTCCTCCTCCTCCTCCTCCTCCTCCTCCTCCTCCTCCTCTCCTCCTCCTCCTCCTCCTGTTCCGCCTCCTCCTCCTCCTCCTCCTCCTCCTCCTCTCTCCCTCCCTCCCTCCGCCCCTCCCTCCCTCGCCCTCCCTTTCCCTGCCTGCCTCCTCCCTCCTTCCCTCCTCCCTCCTCCCCCTCTTCTCCTCCTCCTCTCCTCCTCCTCCTCCTCCTCCTCCTCCTCCTCCTCCTCCTCGTGAACGGGTGGTTGTGGAGTACCTCGCCTTTCGAAGAGTGTTTTCGAATAGTTGTTCGTAGAGTGTTCGAACATTCTCCCTCGTCTTCCTTCTCCTCCTCCTCCTCCCCCTCTTCCTCATCACCACCACCACCACGACCACAACCAACATCAGCAGCAGCATCATCAGCATCATCAGCAGCATCAGCATCATGATCATCATAAGCAGCAGCATCAGCGTCGTCATCACTATCATCATCGACATCATCATTAGCATCAGCATCAGCATCATCATCATCATCATCATCATCATCATCATCATCATCATCATCATCATCATCATCATCATCATCATCATCATCATCATCATCATCATCATCATCATCATCATCATCATCATCATCATCATCATCAGCATCGTCATCATGATCATCATCAGCAGCATCATCATCATCATCACATCATCAGCATCATCATCATCAGCAGCATCATCAGCAGCATTCAGCATCATCATCAGTATCAGCATCATCATTGTCATCACATCATCATCATCATCATCATCATCATCATCATCATCATCATCATCATCATCATCATCATCATCATCATCATCATCATCATCATCATCATCATCATCATCATCATAATCATCATCACGATCGTCATCACCATCAGCATCAATCATCATCAGCCGCTTCATCACCATCATAACCATCAATGATCATCATCAGCAGCATCATCAGCATTAGCATCAGCATCATTATCAGCATCAGCATCATAGCATCGTCATCGTCATCGTCATCGTCATCGTCAACAGCATCAGCATCAGCATCCTCATCAGCATCAGCATCAGCATCAGCATCAGCATCAGCATCAGCATCAGCATCAGCATCATCATCATCATCATCATCATCATCATCATCATCATCATCATCATCATCATCATCATCATCATCATCATCATCATCGTCGTCATCTTACCTCCCTCTCCCCTCAATCCTCCCCTCCCCCCTCCCCCTTCTCCTCCTCCTCATCCTCTGCCCCTCCTCCATCACTGTCAACCTTCTCCCTCGCCTTGCCTCCCTTCCGCTCCCTGCTGCCAGACGCGCCTGGCACCAGACCCCACCCCCCACCCCCCTTCCTGTTCAGGCCGGCCATGGCTTCGATGCTCCGGAGGTGTCGGCCCCGAGGCGGCCCACGGCAACTCCGACCGCCTCTGCGGGCGCGCACGGGCCGGCAGGGGATGGAGGGGGGCGTGACAGGGGGGAGGAGGAATGGAGGCAAGGAGGGGGGAGGGACGGTACAGTGCGGACGCAGCCGCCAGAAACCCTCGCAAGAAACCCAACCCTGAAAACCCGCACGCGGCGTGCATCCGAGGGGAAGCCTGGAGCACCCTGAACGCAGCAGCTTCTTCAATGGCTGCGGGAGGTCACCGCGCAGCGCGCGGAGCGAAGAAACCAAGGATACCCCGACGAAAAGCATATGGTTTCTTGATGCGCGCCCCAACTGTACGGAGTTACGGGTGTGGCCACAGCGTCGGTTACAAGACAGAATGAAGCAGCTTGAACCGATCGTTGCTTCCTGCTGGCCAGGTCGGTTTTGCTCCGAGCCGCAGGCACTAAGACCACGGGCAAGCCTTGCCAGGCACTGAGCAGCAGAGCACCCACGGGCGGAACAAAACAAATGCTCCACTCCCGTGTGATAGTTGAAGCAACTCGATTCGTGAGCGAACCCCCTTACCCCCGAGATGTGCACCCTGCGTCCAGGGGGGAGGGGAGGGAGGGGAGAAAGGGGAGGGAGACGAGGGGAGGCGAGGGGAGGGGAGGGCTGGGAGGGAGGGGGGAGGAGGGGGAGGGGGAGGGGAGGGGAGGAGAGGGGGGGGAAGGGGAGGGAAGGGGAAGGGGGAAGGGGAGGGGGGGAGACAAGCTAGGTGCGCTAAGGTCACATCTGACGTCCTACCCCTCCCTCCCTCCCATCCCTCACCATGGCGTAGATATCCTATCTATTCGCACAGTCGGATGTCGAGCAGGGCAAGGATCCCAAGAGGGTAAGCGATGGATGGAAACACATGGCGCACGGCAGAGCATAGCATGTCATAGCATGGCGTGGCATTGAGTAGTGAAGCATTGCATCGCGCAGCATAGCGACGCAAAGCATGGCATCGTACAGCGGTGCACGACACCGCATCGCATTGCATGCCGTGGCATGGCACTGAATGACTTGAAAGGGACATAGCCCGTCTACGAGAGGACTGGGCCAGTCTGGAATGCCCGCTCCATGTCCTCAGCAACCGTGCCTGCCATATGTGAGCGCTTTCGAATGTCAAGTGCTGTCCGGAGGCGCGGGAACGAGGCCAGCACTGCAGCGAGAGCACGATTTCGAATGACCGAAGCGCGGAAATGAGGGCAGCGCTGCAGCGGGAGCACCATATTGGAAGAACCAGACACGGCCTGATTTGAAAACACACAGGACAAACCAAACAATGAAATCCTGTGTAAAAACAAAACGCGGAAAGGACGGGACATTCTCTCTGGACAGAGTCAGGGAAGGAAAGAGAGGCAAGCTAGGGCTCTAGCGTCACATCTGACGGCCACCCCCTCTCTCCCATCCCTTACCGTGGCGTAGATATCCTATCTATTCGCACAGTCGGATGTCGAGCAGGGCAAGGATCCAAAGAGGGTACGCGATGCATCGCATTGCATGCCGTGGCATGCCGCCCGATGACTTGGAGGGACAATGGCCCGTCGACGACAGGGCCTGTCCTGAATGACGGCTCCATGTCCTCCACAACCGCACCAGCCCGATGTGAGCGCTTTCGAATGCCAAGTGCCGTCCAGCAGGGACACTGTGCTGCAGGCCAGAAGGAGGCCAGCGGGAGGCGGGGGCGCGGGAGCGAGGCGCACGCGGGCGCGAGCGATCGCACGCGCACGCAAGCGCGAGCGACCTGAGCGCGAAAAAGCGCAGCACGTCCGTGCCGTTGCTCCCTGGACGGCCGACCCCAATTTTGGCACTGGTTTGCTTGGTCGAGCGACGCGAAGGTCGCCGGAGCAGGAGACGTCACAGGCCGCGATCAAGAAGGTCCTGACGAGTCGTGAGTCGGAAGCGTGATGCACCAGGCCGCTCGGACATTCTGCCAGCCTGCCCACGAGTGCGCGTGCGCACCCATCGTGGACCGACCCGCACCGCTCCCGGCTCTCCGCAGGCCACTGCGACAGCAGGCCGGGGCCCGGGAGGTGCAGGTTGACGGACAGGGCGGGAGGCAGTGCGCTCCCAGCTGCCCGTCGCCGCCCCGTCGCTCGATCCCGCCCCGCCCTGCTCTCTTCTGGCCACGCCGCGCCCGAACGGGGCCAGAAGTTCCACCGCCTTGCCTCCTCCGCCCTGGCCCACCCCTGGTTCCAGACAGCGAGCAGAGCAGGGTAGAGCCAGGGCTCGAGCTGAACAGGGTCCCTCGTTTTCGTGTTGGCTTCGTTTTCCTCCGGTCTGTCTCTGTTCTGCCTCTGCTGCGAAACAGAACCAAAACGACGACGATCCACGGGGCAGGGCCTGGGGCCCACGTGAGCCCGGACGAGACTGCTGGTGCACCCGAGGCGCACCGCACAGGCGAGCACCCCCTGGGGGGGGGCCTCACCCTGTCTCGTACTGCTTGCTCAGTGTACTCGCTTACTTGACGCCCGTGCAGAACGATTTAGTTGTTCGAGTTTTTAT
>CAUYUJ010016480.1:90683-110683 GCA_963575745.1 Prorocentrum cordatum | reverse complement strand
ACCCTCGACACCCGCCCTTTCTTCCTTCGATCACGCCCCTTTGGGGGGGGGGATTATTTCCTTGCGCTGGGGGGGCGGCGGGCGTAAACAGGCGGGGAAACCTGAACGGGCGGACAATCCTTCGTGGGCGTACATGCGCCCGCCATTGGAATTGGTGTGGGCCCTGCAAAAGAAGGAGGGGGATAACGAGGGAGAGTGGGAGGAAGGGAGGGGGAGGGACGAAGGATGAGGGAAAACGCCAGGACATAAGGAGCGAAGAGGAGGGGTGGCTGATTAGAGGGAGAGGGAGAGAGAGAGAGAGAGAGAGAGAGAGCAAGACAGATAAGAGAGGTAGAGAAAGAGAGAGAGATATAACGGAGGGGGAGAAAGAGAGAGAGAGAGAGAGAGAGAAAAAAAAGAAGAAGAACAACAAAAAAAAAAAAAAAAAAAAAAAAAAAAAAAAGGAGGGAGGAGGCAGGAGAGGGGAGGGAGAAGGGAGGGGCGAGAGGAGGGAGAGGGGATAGGGCCGAGAGGCAGAAGGATGAGAGAAGAGAGAAGGGAGAGAGAAGGGAGGAGAGGAGGGAGGAGGGAGGAGGGAGAGGGAGGAGGAGCAGGAAGGTAAGAGCGTGAACGTTCGAGGAAGTCCTAGACGAAAGCGCCGTTCCTGAAGAAAGTCTCGGGCGGAAGCCCACGACGGGCGGGCGATGTGAATGGGGTTGAAGTACAAGGGCACAGAACCCCTGATCCGCTGGTAGAGGGAAGGAGGGATAGATGGATGTCTTTCCCTCCTGCACGATCAAAGGTCTGATCGATCTGTCCAAATACCTGAGCCCAAACGGCCAGGCGCAGGAGAGGTGAGGATAAAGAGCATATATGAGGGTAGCACACGGGTTCTATTCACACCCCCCGCCCCGAATCCCGCCCGCGAGGGTAGGACTCGGGAACGGAGGAAAAGGATCCGTCACCCTTTTACTCCTTCAATCCTCAAGTCTGTCAGGCAGCCGATCGCAAAATCTGCATAGCTTCAGCTGCAAAGTAAGGTAGGAAGGAACACCCAGGGCCCCTATTTCTTCGCCAAGCACGCTTTGGTGCCCCCTCGGTGCGCCCCCCAAAAACGCCCTGGCACTCGAGGGCGGAGAAGGATGAGACACGGGCGGGCGGAGAAAGAGGATCTGAGCCAGTTAAAGCAACATCAAAAGCTGCCGCGCCTAAGCGGGGCAGGTGTTGCCACCAGCTCCCTGTCGAGAGCTGGGCATCAGATCATTCTCAACGCAACGTAAGCAAAGTCTAAGGAGTAAGCGATAACAAATGCATTCTAGGTTCGCGCTGATGAACACGATCGCGTTTAGAAACACGCCTAAAAATCAGAGCAAATGTCTGGCCAGACGCAAAGTCGCGTTGATAAACACGAAAAGCTGCATATATAAATTCTGTAGTTGGCGACTCCCGTTGGCGTTGCTCCTTAGGAGGCTGCCCCGGGTATCGCAAGAATATGTGCGTGGCCACTTTTTGGAATAGTGAAGTGGCCTAAGATGATATAATAGCCACCGCTCGAGGCGAACTTGAGTAATGATAAAGTTCAAGCCTTTCGAGCGGTGGGCCCGGCGGCCGACTCTACTACGCGCTGCCCCTCTCGTAGAACCTGCGGCCCCACATCCTGTGGCCATCGTACGACACGTAGCTCGTCGCGAAGGTCTCCCAAAGCGTCCTCGGGATCCAGTGGCGGAACCACTCATTGTATTGGATGTCGCGGACGTATGCAAACTCGTCGTTGTTGTCCGCGATGTATATCCAGCACTTGATGTAGTAGCTCCAATATCTGGGGCCCCACTGGCTGTCCTCCAGGTTGTCGCGCCACCATGTAGCGTAGTCCTCCGTCGTGCGCGCCCTCTTGGCGCGGGGAGGTGTCGCAGGTCTGCGGCTGTCATCGCTGTCCTGCCGCTGCGCTGCAGTGCCGCGCGGCCCCGCGGGCACGTCGCCCTGCGCGCCAGAGGCGCTGGACCCTGCAGCGTCGCCAGGAGCAGGGCGCGGCGGCGGCGGCGGGCGCCGCGGCATGCATGGCTCCATGGCATCATCAGAGTGTTGGGAGTGTGTATCAGGTTCGATCGGATCGGTTCTCATCCCTGAATCAACCCCCCTCTGGTCAGTGGAACCCAAGGCGGGTTCAACAGAGGCAAGCACGGCAAGCTTGCGCTGCGCGACTTTCTCATGGGTGCCTCCCCTCTGGGAAGGGCAATCGTGACAAGTCCGCGCGCCTGCCGCGTGCTTCGGTCGAGTCTGCCTGCGTTCAACCACCACTTCTTCCGACCACCTTGGCCAGTCCTGATGCTGGTCTCGAGGATTTCACAGGCGTCGCGCATGTCCTCAATGGTATAAGCGTTCTTGCCTTCATTGACACGAGCGCCTGTCATTTGGTGGCGGAACTTCAAAACATTGAGAAAGCGCCGAACGAGGTTGGCAAAGGGATGGCATAGAGGTCTGTCGCCCTCACGCTCGCCCACCAATATGCACATGTGTGCAGGAGGGGAGCCAGCGGCGACCCACTTCTCATACCTCTTCCTAGCAGCATTTGCCAATCTCCTCAGCACGTCTTTCTCATGTCCTGGAATGGAGCGCTTGCCCATCATTATGACCTGCGCTCCGTCTCCCATGTACCTCGTGATGTCGTCCTGGGAGGGCGTCGTCTTGATCCAGTGGGTCAGCTTCTGGAAGTATGCCAGGTCGCTCTCGACAGCGGTACTTTTACCCGTAGCACCTACGGCAACAGTGTACTGCCAGCAGATGCCACAAACGGCACCTTCATCTGTAACGATCCCTAGAGACAAGAAGCGACCGCAATTCCGACATCGCGCGATATCATGCTGAATATCTTCTGGGGCTCCGTCAATCGTGGGGTGCTCACGGGATCCCCAGCGAGTGTCCCGACCACGAGCAAGACTGTGGCCGATCTGATCCATGGCATCGCGGTTGATCTCGGCAGTCGGACGGGAAGCGATCGATCGGCTCATTCCCTCGATCTCGATCCTAGACAATCTTTCCCCTGGCAGTCCTACGCGCTCGGTCGTGTCGTTGTCCGCGTTGTCAGTATCACAATGGAATACGTTTTCTGTACGGATACGGTTAGCCTCTTCCTGCAAGGCGGACTCGTTGTCACCCTCCTCACGGTCGATTCCCTTCTGCTGGGCTATGAGCCGTACCATGGATTCCTGATCTGGAACTGCGGATGCAACGCTGCCTGGGTCCTGGGGAATGTCCTGCTCCGCGCCTGGGTCCTCATGTGGCGCGGCAGGTGTTTCCACCAGCTCCCTCCATACGGGGAAGCCTGGGTTGCCGAATGTATGGGTACAATGTGTAAATAGATCACGCAACGTCTTGAGTGCAGGATGGTTCTGATTAGTAGCATCTTTTGTGAAATCACGAAGCTCCGCAATACTGTCCAGCAATATGATTTGAAACACTTTAGGGATCCATTGGAAGACGCCTGTAGTCGACTCCTCAATGGCCTCTGGGTCCAGGTAGTGTACCAACTTTTTGAAGAAGCTATCTGCACTGCAAATCGGTAAGTCACGTGCCCACTTGTGTGTACGATTGTAATCCAAATAGTATGTCTCTGCGTTCCATGTTGTGGATCCAAATTGAATCTCAAATCGTAAGTGTGACTGTGCTTTATCCACCACAATCTTGCCCCTGCCAGTATGCACCTCAATGATTTGCTTCACCTTTATCATAGGTGAGTCCACCAACAACTCCGACGTCCAGCGGTATATGCGGTGGTCATATGATTGCTTGATCCACTTTGAGTCCTCCTCTGGGTCGTAGCCGGGATGGTTGAGGAAGTCCTCTGGCGGGTCGATGATATTGTCGAGGATGCTCGCGTCGACGTGCTCATCTGCTTGGATCTCTGCTGGTAAATCTGCCCTCATGTTGTCATTTGCTGCTTTTTCCTCAGCGGTGAATGGGATGTTTGATATATCCACGATGACGGTAACGAGAGGGTCAGCAGGTTGGCCTGCCTTTTGTTGGGGCCCATCGTCTGCGGTAGCAGTATCATCGGCAGGTGTGGCCACCAGCTCTTCGGGATCGGGTGTCCGAGGAGCGGGCCGTCTGGTCGGCGTACGTGGGATACGTGGCTTATAAATGCTCGGCATTCCAAGATATGGTAGATCACCATCTGTTTTATGCTGATGTATTTTGTCGCGGCATGAGGATGGTCCTTCCAGCGCAGTATTCATATCTCTCGGGTCGATGTCGGTTCGCGCTGGCAAAGCGAAGACAACACCCTTGAGAGGCATGTTTCTGTCGTTGTACAGTATGTTTACCCATCGTAAACCGTAGTTGAGGATAGGTATTTGTACCGCAAAGAACTTGTCAAAGACACCGAAATGAATGATTGGGCCGTATATGTGGCCCTTGTTCATGAGCACCTTGGTGTTGTGGTTGCCCTTGGGGTAGTGATTGTCATAATGATAACAATTGGTAGATCCCCGATTCTCAGTGACAATGAAGTCCCCCATGCGAACATCATTAAATATAGGCCGACGATTCCAATCTTTCTGTGTGATTGTTGATGATGGGTCGAAGAGCCTCTCGGCAGTATGACATAGCGATCAACCATTCTTTATCTTCTGTATTGTGCTCGCAACTGTCGATCATAGCGCGGACCATTTGTTCGTCCAAAGCGTCGGCGTCAGATATGCGGACAGCAGGGGTTGCCCCCAGCTGAGGGGCAATCGGTCGCTGAGCCGAAGATGCTGATGCTGATGGCGTCCTTGGCTGCTGATCCATGTCGTGATCCGTGTCAGCTGGTGCATGTAATCCCAGGAGGGTTATCGATGAACTCCTGCCCGGGAAGAACGGCACAAATTTCGCATTTGCTCAATGGTTGTCTCGCGGCCAAGGGCGGATAGTCCCAGGCCGGGCCCTCCGGCCATATCTGCCGGCCGTGCTCGTGGCGTGGTCGGGGACGGCGAATTGCAATAACTGCCGCTGCGGGAACCACGTCTTCTGTCATAATAGCACCTTGGGCGCCCAACCCAAATCTGCAACCAGCTTTTGTTGCAATCTCCATGTTGATCACCAGCTCAACCTCGTTCTTGTAGTGATTGAACTTGTATGATTGTACCGAGGTGTGGGGATTATTCTGGACATTGTCTATGTCTGTGCTGGAACTGAAGAATGCCTCCGTGCGCGGTGATGGTGTATAATACTTGCCTCTCTGAGAAGATGGATCGATATAGCCAGGAACGATCCCTGACTTAAGAATGTTGCGCCAAGCACGGAATGTCGTGCCGTGGTGGAGGTATTTCACGTCTGTCCATTGTAGGCTCTCCCAACCCATGTTCCACGGTTTGGAAAGTGGATTGACGCAACTGTGGCCTCCAACACATCGAATGGCAATAACGCTGTTCCAATCGAAACAGCTGGGGTCGCCTCCTTCGGGGATTGGTTTGGCGTATATCTCAATCCGATTCTTCTGCGGGTCAATATGTTTCTGGAACGCGCGAATGATGAAAATCGGGTAGTAATCATTCCAATCGGGATACCCGTCTTTCTCACCATCCTTTTTGAAGTGCGCCATGGCCGCATCAGTGGATGGCCCGTTGTGGTTTTTACGCTCACTGAATTTCCATTGGACCTTATCCTGAAAGGATTTCCAATTACTTGGGATCTTCCAATCACGACCCGTTGTCTTCGGCCATATGTTGATACGTCGATCGTGAAATTGATTGATGTGGAACTTCTTGTAGTGGATCTCGTGGCGTAACATCGTCGTGATGTCTTTGCCCATGTATTTAGGATCTCCGAGCCACTCATCAAGTAGTTCAGGACCATAACGTATATCGTCGTAATGTGGTAGCGATATCCACTTCCATTCTGGAAAACAACCAGATTGTGCAATATCGGGAGGATGAGCAATCACACAATCGCCGTGTTGCAATTGATCGAACCATTCCTCATTCTGCAGGCAAGCAAATCCGTCGGTCGCGGACGCACCTCGCAATACAGGAGAAACGCACGGATGGTCATCAACGATGCCTGCTTGGAGCTTGTACTCTCGAATAGCGCATGCGTTGTCGAACGTCCCGATCTGGCTGGTGTCCTCGCACATGGAACGCTCGCAGCTGCCCTGCCACGACAATAAATTCACCGTGTGTGGAGAAGGGTCGTCGTCGGCAGGAGTTGCCCCCAGCTCCATCGCATCTAAGTCAGTGCCGTCGTCGGGGATCGGGACTGTCTCGGCTTTCGGGAGCTGTTCTGCAGGCGATTGGTCTGCTGGCGTGCGGTTTGGGAGCGGGTCAGGCGTTGATGGCTCTGGCACGGCCATCGGTTGCGGGCCAGGCTGTAGTGGCTCAGGCAGTGGGCCTGGTGGCGCTGGCTGGCCCGCCTCAACCGCCGCGCGCCATACGGCAGTCGGAACATCAGGATCATGTCCCAATGCCACTCGATCCAATGCATTCTGTCTGAAGAATGTTTTGCCTGCTTCGGTGGTCTGTTGGTTCTCGGCAGCAGGGCCTATACGGCGAGCGTTCAACCTGTTACCTTCTGCAATGAGTCGTGATTTGGTCGCGTTATCGTCTCCGCCCAAATCGGTAATCTGCTGTAGAAACTGCTCAAGCACAACCCAAGTAACAGCATGTGCATCTTCAACTGTTTTCATGATCTTGGGGTGGAGGAGCTCTTGTTTCTCGACTGAATCCCAGGATGTCCATGCCCCAGGGTAGTCGTTGATCAGCAGTAAGTAAGAGGTAATTGAATAACTCGTCATATGCAGGGCCAAATGGATCGTTCTGAGGAATAGCCTTGTTCGGCCCGCGAGGATCAAGTGCTGGTGGCTGTGTCGGGATTCCAGGAATAGGTATGCCTGGGTCACCTGCGGTAGCTGGCATGGATTCTGGCAACGTACCATCGGCACATGATGCCATCCAAGCACAATGAGCCATCTCGCCTGCTGTCTGTGTCATCAGCGTTGTGAGGCTGAGATCTCTCTTCCATTCGTTTGCGACCCTCTCTCTAAAGTCTAGAGCCTCCATGATCTCTTTGGCCTGCCTGTAGGCCTGCTCGTCCGTGACGGGAGTCATGATAGGAGGTCTGAATGGATACGGCTGAGAAGGCAGTGACTGGATCAAAGCACAGAAATTACGATAACATACGGCGTCACAGAACTGTGTCGTAAACATCGCCATGTTGTGATTGTTCTGTTTTGCGTGCCAAGCCTGAGGCGTAATTCTATCGCACGCTTCTACCCAGTGGTCTGATGGAAGAACTGTAATACCACGTGATTGTATCGTCTTGATCAAATCGTCCGTGTGGTAATCGAAGTTCGGGTGTACGCCCCATTGTGCTGCTTTGCCTGGCCCCATAACCGTAGGGCAACGGAAGTACTGCATCACATCAATAAAGCGTGATACATCCACTTGTACGTGCACTGGCATGAGCGTCGGGACGCCGCCCTCACATTCCATCTTCTGGAGCTCGCGCACAGAAGTTGGTGCACGATTCTCGTGGCGACGCATGTCCACGGTATTCTGTCCGTGGTTGGCACATGCAATGTCGTTTGCGCTCCATGCCACCATGGCATTGAGGCCTCTGCAATAGTGCCTTTGTTTCACGTATGCAGGAAAATCATTAGCCCAATATTCCCAGACGACCTCGCTTAATTCACGCCACTTTTTGATAGAGGCATTGTCGCTCATTATCATCAGGCCTCTGGCCTCGCGGATCATGTTGATCATGTTGCGCTGCTCGAGGGTGGACTCGAACTTGTTATTGAGAATAGCTGCGGTACGGCTCTCCTGTGTCTGCGTACGCTGTTCACGGACCTGTGCCATATCACAGCGGGTGTCTCCACCAGCCTCTGGCAATTGAATGCAGTCCTGGCCAACCGGCGCGTCGTTCTGTTTGAACCATTCTTTGTAATTGCCAAAAGAGAATGCCCACATCATGATGTCGTCGCGGATGATGGTCGACAAGTGCTCGAGGGTAGCGCCACCCATGCATTCCGCGCGATTGAGGCACGGCATAAATAACGGTACAAGACCAACGTTTGACACTTTGGCGAGATGGTCTCGCTTTCGTGGACTGTTGAGCTCGTCGATGCCGTGACTTGGGTACTTCTTGTGCTTGGCGGCCTTGGATCCTTTCTTGGGCTGCATAATCCATGTTGAATCGGTGTACAAATTGGTCCATGTGTATGCGTGCCCTGATGGACCGAAGGCATGATGCAGAAGAAGTCCCAGGTCTTCCGGCACGAGTGAGTGCCACCCGTTGTCTGAAAGAAGAGTAGAAACCAACCGACCACCACAAAACGCGCTGTACTTTGCTTGTTCGAGCTCGAGTGGGTCAATATCAGAACCAGGAGTAAGACCAGGGTCAACCTCAGTGGGGGCCTCGCCAATGAATACAGAGCCCTCGTCGTATGGTTGCCAACGATAAGTACTCGTCATAGTTTCGTCGTACTCTGGTAGTGCCTGCCAGCCGTCTGGGTGATCGGATGGTGTTGCCACCGACTTGGGGTATGACCCGATACCTCCAAAGCCTCCGCGTGCAGTCAGCCATGTACTGAGCTTGCGGCGGGATTTGCTCGCCTGGTTAATGGCGGAAAATGCCATCATTTCGGTGACAAGATTATCTTCGACAACGTGGCCAATGTGTCCCGCAGTATCTGATGTCCTGGCTAAGCCAGGTGGGCGTATAGGTAACTTGATCTTTCCACGATCAAGTTTAGGAGCATAGCTTGGAGTTGTCAGTCCATTGCTGTATACATCAGAAGGTGCACCAAGACCATTTCCACAATAGTATTTTGTATCCTGAACGCTGTCCTCGGCATATTGTCTAAGTACTGCACTGCAAACTGTTGGCCAATCGTTGCGAATCATAATCCACTCCGTCTTCAATATCACCGCCGTGAGGTCCATTGGCGGACACTTGCGGTGTGCTCCTGGGATCACCGCGTTCAAATGATCATGTAAGCCACGAACACTTTCTTGTACAGACGAGTTACGAGTGAAGAGGCTGGAGATCATGCACATGGCCCTCATGAAAGACAGCCATGGTGTAGCCGTAATCGCACTGTACTCGTAGTTGGCGTCGCCGCCGACTGTTCCACCGGTTTCGCTGATCCAACTCTTGACGTCATCGGACGCAGAGCGGGCAACTTCTCGAATAGTGGATTCGTCGGGTACGCGGAGATCAAAATCTGCACTGCGATCAGCGCGCCGTTGATGCATGTATATGTATCCATCATCAGGATCACGAGGACGACCAGTTTGAGCGTGGTACGTGAAGCCCACGCGGTCGTCGTCCTTGGCGTTCGGGTCGTACTCGGCGTCGCAGCCGATGGGCCAGCCAACGAGGTGGAGCGGCTGTGCCTGATCCATCTCGGGGATGGGGGTATCGGGATTAGAACCGATCTCACTTATTTGCGCCTCGCACACGGCGAACAGGATGCTTGTAAGCTTTGTAGCTCGAGTCGTAAAATTGCTGCGGCACGAACGCACAATGAGTGTCCTAGACCTCTCTGTATCCTGCGGAGGTGAGGGAGGATGGCGGGGTTGTCTACCGTGCGGGGAACGTGCTCTCAAACGAGGTGTGCGCGAACCGGTAGCTGCAGCGGGTACACCGAAATGGTACATACATGCGCATATGCCCTCGTGATTGGCTTGTCCAACGCACTGCATTCCACATTCTGATCCTACCTCGCCCCATCTTTCTTTCTCTGTAAGTAAGATTTTGCATACTTCCGGACATCCATCCAGTTTTGGAGGTTCAGCAACATGAGGTAAACCGTCGGGCCTCCGACGCCCTTTCAGCGGTTTCCATGGTTTCTTTGGAGGACATTGTACCGGAGCAACGGGAAAGATGAGCGAGCGTTCCAAGAGGTCCCTCCAGAGGTCTGCTTTCTTTGGCTCAAAATGTTTGGTCATCATATCTGCCATCTGCTCTTTTGTACCTACATACTTGAGCTCAATATGTTCGAGTTGGCATGTCTCACATATCCAATCCAGGTTGATACGATGAGCACGATGAAGATGACGAAGTGCTGGTGTACGTCCCTTTTGGACAATTTTGATCACGGCCTGGTTATCCTCGAGGACGATAAGACGCACTTTGGGAGAGCTGATCTCCTGAGCAGGTTCTGGATCCACGTGCAATACGGTACCCTCATGGGATATCGTACGCCTCTTTGGAGGCGTAGGTAACTCTGTCTTCAGCGGTAGTTGCCTACGGCTAGGAGAAGATCCCCTTGCGGGGGGTGCCTTGCGAGGCGATGGCTTGCGCCTCTTCTTTTTGGCGGCCAACGTCGGACACGTCGCCGAGTCGGCGCGTCCCTGGCAGCCCAGGCAAGTATTCTTCTCTTTGCATGTGTTGGCAACTCCCACCACGGCTTCCCAGAATGAGAGTAGTGGTAGTCCTTCCAGTCGTAGTGCTGAGTCAAGAGCAACGATCTCGGATTCTGTAGATGAGTGCGATACAACCGTTTGTTTCTTACACACAGCGTTGACCGGGAAGAACGCATTAGGTCCAACAAGCGCGGCGAAGACGCCGGTAGTGGACTTGGAGGATGTAATGCAATCGGCGAATGAGGCGTGAGTGAAGAGCACGATGGATAACTTGTGTGACGAATCGCCTATCCATCCGTGTAAACAATGTGTACGCGTCGTTTTGATGTAGCATATCAATCGATGCAGACGTTTATCACACGTGGTATTCCATTTGGAAATTTCTCTGGCTAGCATACATACTGGATGTAGAAGATCGAAACGACAGCAACGCGCCAGGTAGAGAATCTTCATCAGTACACTCGCCGCGTCCTGGCCAAGGATGCCCTCGTCGGAGTAATCGGACTCGGTGAAGGAGGTGTCCTCGATGCCAGGGGTCTCGGCGTCAGGTAGGTCATCGTATGTGACTGGTATGGATTCTGTTGTAGTAGATAGTGTATCGACCGATCTTGCTGGGCTGGATGATCGTGGCCGTGCGTTGAGCACGCTAGTAGGTCTGGCGACCGACCCGGAGGAGACAGGCGATTTGGATCGCGAAGTCCTCGGCGAGTCGGACCGTTTCCGACGCGACCCTGGTCCCTGGGCGCGCTTGGAAGCGCATTCCAGGCACCGCTCAATGCACTGATCAGTAAAACCAAGCATGTCATGTCGAATTTCACGAACTTGTTTGGCTGCATTGTAATCTTTCTCACTGCGTGCGGGCAACATAGGTCGCATGGTGGACATTCTTTTGTCGAAGATGTTCTGCGGTACATCGTATGCCTGTTGTCCACAGCCAAGATATTGTGAGTATGGAGTAGGTGGATCCAAGTCAATACCGCTTTTGCGGATATAATCCCAGCCAACTTGTAGATTGTTAGCTGGTCCGGCTAATTTGAAGTCGTCCACATTTACTGAAAGTATCAGTCCCAGTTTGTTGCGTCTCCATACGCATTCCCATCCTGGAATAGGGTCGAAACCAACACTTTCCAAGCATGTGCGACACTTTCGTTCCCAAAAGACATCTGCTAGAGGGTGTCCGTAGAGTGCCAATCGTACTCGGCACACTGGATTCTTGCATTTTGACCAAGATGCCGGTTGGCGCCATTTGGGTATGGTAATCCAAGTATCAACTGGATCGATTCGTCCGTCGCCGTATAGTAATGCCTGCGTGTAGGCTCCAGGTGCATCACTTTGTTCGCCCGCATACTGTGGCAATAATGCAGTAGCATCGCAAAGTTTGGAAGCCTCAATATGCGAAGCACTGGAGGCGGCGTCGGCGAATATGGCGGCCAAGCCAGTTTCATCTTTGCCTGCATTGCACTGAACCACCACTCGGCCCTTGAATTTACGTAGATCAGGTGGAAGTTCCTCGTGTTTGACGGAAGATAGCTCCAAGATGTTGAAGAAATGAACTTCCGTCCCAGTGCGAACAGCTTGTGACTCAATATCAGCTTTTCCTGCAACGGTTTCCAACATCCACGTTTGTTTCTTTTCAAGTCGCTCGCATTCTTTTCTTAGGGCTCCCTGTGCACGTGGTTATGCGGCAACTTCTTTCTTACTCAGACTTCTGGTAACTAGGGCCGGGCGTGCCCATGAGGAGTCGGGAATTTTGTCTCTGTGTGCCGGTGTATAGGTCGTCTCACGCGGCATAGCGGGCACTGCCACCGACTGGGTGAACTGGCGCATAAGCGGGTTCATGGTCCCAAAGTCGGCCCCCTCACTATCCACAAGCACCAAAGCACGTTCGTCTCCAGCATGCTGTTGTGGGGGTTGGCGGTAGCACAGTACCGTAGTAATGTAACGTGGCCCACCAGGTAGTTTGGCATTCAGAAACTCTTTGTTCGTCACGCCCTTGACGTTTTCGTCACGGATGACCGCGCCGTTGTCGGTATCGTACGTAATCCTTCGTTCCACAGCATTCCATGTGGGTCCGCCAGCTGTAGTGGCACGGAAAGTGTTGGCCTGTTTGTCTTGTCTTGTCCACGCTCGAAGTGCAGCTCGGTCACGAATCTCACGAGCTCGTTTAACATCTTCGGCGTACTCGATTTCTTTCTTTTGCTGTCCACGAGTTAAGGTTTTCCAATGCTCGGGAAGAATGTGATCAGGAGGCGTAGTAGTCTGTACACGCGTCTCACGGCCACGGACCACCATTTTGCCATCTGGCGTTGTTTTTGGAAGCTCATAGAATCGAACCAGGCCGGCCCATGGCTCGCTCAACTCCCTGTGGTCGTTGGCGCTGACACCGCCCCAAACATCGCGAAAGACACTTTCTCCTTCAAAGGTAGAAGTCGTCTCGAAATCTCGCGTCACGTCGAGCTGATCAACAGGCACAGGTATGTTCATGACGTCGTCCGTCGGTATGAATAATTTCTTGCGTGGGGTACGTATATGTCTGATGACGCAATATCCGCGCTGTTCCCAGTTGTCGGGCTCCGGCGCTGGTGCAGCAACTTCAGAGGCCGATGCGTGGATATCAGCGATGTTGTCTTCCGCTGTCATCATGGACGGATCATCCCATTCTTTGGGATAGGAAAGTGGAGGATCGGGCATTGGTTTGTCGCCCAAGGGGCGAGAGGTAGATGCCTTGACCTCGCCGTGTGCCTCAGGGTTGCGGTGTCGCAGAGTACCTTCTTTCACTGGGTACGTGAACTTGCCATCGGGGACGATGATGTCTTTGACTCTGTGCACGTGACACAATTCCCCATCGGGGTTCTTGGCGTATGTAGCCGTGTCCAAGACAAGATAATCGCCTGACCATCGTCCACCAGAGTGTAAATGGTAACCCATGAATAACCCTTCCCGAGTGTTTTCTTTGAACTTTGCAGTCTCGCTATTAATCTCGGGGCTGAGGCATTTCCAGAAGATCCGAGCACCAAATGGAATGCAGTGCCCGGGAAAACCTTCGCCAAAACGTATTTCATGTGCTGTCTTGTCGACGTGCTCCTCGCCGAGGGCAGCAACGCCCGTGGATGGATGCACAAAATTATGTCCACAGCAAAAGGCTTGCATGGCCTCTTTCCACCATTCATGTCCCAGACCAGACATATGCAACACAGCTCTCGCACCGAGAACGACAATCTTGACGATGCGCTCGATCAATCCATTCGTTTGCGGACGATGCGGCGTACTAGTGTCATGTCTCCATCCCAGTTGGCGGCAAGCCTTCTGAAGCTCTCCAGAATTGTCTGTGTAGATATGCTTCACCTCATCGTTCGCGGCGATGAACTGTTGAAAGGATGCCTTTGTGGTAGCTGCGTCTTTGTGTAGTGCTGGGTGAGCCATGAAGATGCCGGTGTATCTGTCCAGGACAACAAGTGCATACTTGTCGCCGTGCTTGTCTGCGGCATCGTCTTTGGCCAAGACGATATGGTCGGCAGTTAGAGCTTCCCCAAACTTCTTCGGGATAAAAGCCTCGTAGGCTGCGTCCTCGTCGGCGGGGCCTGCCGGTGGATGTGGTTTGCGCTGTCGTCGACACGGAGCATTCTGCGCCATCGTGCGAGAACAAATCTCACAGTCTGGGTGTTTTGGACTGTGGGTCATGTAATGCATAGGGTCAATCGGTTTCTTCTGTCTGTTTGGAAGAACGCGATCATTGTCGTGGTGCACTATTGCGAGCGTCTCCGTCGGCATGTCGGCATTTGCTTGAGCTGCATCTGCTAGCCCCCCGCATGTTGGAGGAGAACACTGCGTCTGAGACATGAGCGAGTCGGTAGGTGCGTCCACGTTAGGCTCTGCGTGATTTGTGTCGGGAGGTTCTTCGACCGTGGCGGTCCGTGCTCCTCCTCCCTCGCCGACATGTGGTCTCTTTGGGCAGATCCCTATGTGGGGCCGCAGCTCATCTGCAATTGTTGACTGCTCCGTAGTTTTGCAGCACCAACATATGTCGTTGCAGCGGGCGGATGAACGCTTGCGCTGACGACGTCGGGGTGCTGACGAAGTGCATAGACGTGGTGGTGGTATCAGCATCAGGTCGTCGAGTCGCAACTCTGGAACTCTATTGTTGACTGGAATATTATACCATTGGCCCCCCGGATCCTGAAGCAAGTAGCCCAGCTCGGGATCCCAAAGCTGCCGAAAGCCATCAACCTCAATCAATTCCCCAACTGGTCGTAAAGATGGACAGTCTGGCAAGGCAGGCTGAACTATGTAAGCCAACCTCGGGTAGCCGTATGTCGTAATGCTCGTTGACAGCACGATCACCATTGGCAGTTTCCAGAATATGCTTTTCGCGAATAGATATGCGATCCGATTCGGTCTGCGTCAGTTCATGTTTACCATGAATATAATGCGCAGAACCACTGTCGAGAACCCAAGATCGAGTCAATGCAGCAGTCGAACGTGATGGGTCGACTTGCATCGTCGTTGGCTTCGTCTGGGCTGTCTTTGATGACTGCTTGACAGCGTCGTCGTATGCTCGAATCGCAGTTGGTGTGACCACCGTCTCCTTGTTGCGTCGGTAGTCGTATAGATCTTTGTACCACAGCTGTGCCTCTTTTTGACATTCTCGTAGAGCGTCTGCACTTTGATCCCACCATCTTTGTGGTAGCGGGTCTGGTACATTGACATTGTCACCCTCGTTCGGCATCTCCTTCCACTTGTCCAATCTGGCCCTGCCAGATACGGTATGCAGGTAGTAGTATTCCACATTATGTGTGCCGAAGCGTATCCGACGGCGTGGTTTGGTAGATGTCGTAGTGACCTTAGTGTTGGCCATGAGGGTCTTGTCACGAATGACGCAACTGCGGTCGGAACGGCGTGAACGTCGATAGTTGGCTGGAGAACGCGCTCTGGCGTGGGGAGAACCACGGGACGAACCACGGCTCGTGGAACGTCTGCCACGTCCTCTGTCGCTACCGTATGGTATATCACGGCCGCGTGGGCTGCCACGCCCGCCGCCGCGGTTGTCTCGTCCTCGGGAGGTAGATCTCGAAGATCTGTCGCAACAACTTTTCGACTGACTGCGAGAAGCTGGAGTTCCCTGGAGGCTGAACGAGATCGGTCGTAGTGGCGTCGGTTGTCACGTCCATGGCGCGAGTCATTTGCGTAGCAGAACCCCCCGCGTTGTGAAGAACGTTGGCTTCCTGATCCGCGGGATGGTGGTCGGCCACGACCATCCTGACTGGAGGTCCGTGGTCGACTCGGGCTTCGCTCGGGAGTCTTCGCACCAGGTGTAAGATGAGCGTGTTTGCATTTGTCGCCCACAGGGCACTTGTTCTGTGCGAAGTCTTTACACTGTGCAACGTGTGGAAAGTTGCACTTGTCGCCTCTGTTGCATGCGTTGCGCTTGGCGAACTCGAAGCAAAATGGCTTCGATGCTGGCTTCTTGTGGTTCGCAGGAGTTGACACGCTGCGGCGGGAGTTGCCACCAGCGGTCGATGCTCTGGAAGGTTCGTTGTTCTTCCAATCCCTGGTATATGGATGCAAAGCCTTGCATCGTTCACCATTGCGACAATTGCCTTCCTTCCAGGCAGCACATACCTTGACTTGAGAGCGTGTCTCATGTTCGTACCGTAACTTATTTTGTTTTTCTCTAATTGTTTGAGCTCCAGTACGTCCAGGACGCGCTGTCGGAGCCAATCATAGGTACGATTCGGGTCGCTGATCTTCATGCGCTGGTACTCGTACATGTCTTGCTTCATCCAAGCATGTCTCCGAATCTGTGTACGGTAAGGCGTCCCAGTCGGTAATAAAACGTTGCAAACCTTCATCTCTCATCCTCAGTTCTCTAAGGCGCTCGAAGTCGTGCAGGTCGTCATCAACCTCTGTCACTTTGTAGGACTGCAGGATGTGCCAGTAGATCTGGCGCCCTTTGAGCATGCGTCCTGCTTTGTGCTCTCTGGTTTCGATGAGCCTGATTTGGTAGCGCGAGTCTGAGGATAAGATGTCGCTCAGAGCGGTAGCGAGTTTGCAATCGATGCTCTCAAAGTCTCCACTGTCTCGTAAGTCCTCGAAGGTACACTCGGGCTGTTCAGCCACGCAAAGGAAGGCATATGATTTGGATGGTCGCCCTGAGGCGGCGCCAAAGTTCTTCCGTACCCCTTGCTGCCACTCGAGCAGCTGCGTGATCTTAGGCAAGACAGGGACTCGGACGGTGTCTGACTCCATGATAGGAGTAGTAGTATGGACCGAAACCGCAGACAATGGTTGCGAGGGTATCGGTACACCGTCAGTAGTCGGTTCTGTGCGCACAGGAGACACATGGCGTGTCTGTGCTGAAGCTGCCGCGGAGGCTGCCCATGGTGACGTACGTCGTTGTTGTCCTGCAGAAGCTTGTGGTACTTCGGCGGACGCTGCCGTCGGCCTGTGCAGGTCGGTTGCAGGTCGAAGGTGAAGACTGGTGTCATTGGTGTGGTCGATCAGCTGATTTGTCCAGCTCGTCATGTCTTCGTGTATCTGGGCCACCTTTTGGCGTGTGTACTCATCAGTATCCCGAGAACGTTGTGAGTACCGATCAAGTCGTTGCTCGTAGGCTCGGAGACGGGCGCCTTGTGCCTCCAGCTCGCTTTCCAGACGTGCGAGGTGCCCCTCAACACGTACTTTCTCAGTATCTCTCTCACGAATAACCTGGGAGAGCTCCAACTGCGCGTGGTCCGCCGCCTTCTCAACCTCCTGCAACCTGTCAGTGAGGCGGGCGAAATCGTAAACCGTGGGAGGAGAATCCAGCTGATCAGTCTGGGCTCGTCCGACACGCAACTCTGCCAGGGCGTCCTGTACGCCAGGAAAACGCTGCTATGTCAGAGATCCGGTTAGCGAGTGGCTGCACGACAGCGTTGATCGCATCAAGCCTTTGAGTGATGACTCTCTCAGTACGTTGCAACATGTCGATCAGGTTCGACGAGTTGGCGTGTGCTTCGTTGCGAAGCGTCGCCGTAGTGTGGTCTATGTGGGATCGAAGATCATTGATCTGAGACTGAACGTCGCCAAGGTCGGTGGCCTCGGCTGGTGGTGGTCGGGCGCAGGTTCTCGACCATCGCCGTTCGTTCACCTGAGTGTGACACCTCACGATCAACCTGGTACTGCAGCTCACCTATGATGCGTCGATCTTCGGCAATCCTGGAATCGATGATCCCTAAGGCGCCGTCAAGATCTTGGCGTATGGCTGCAGTATTGGCAGCGTTCGTCTGAACGCTCTGCAGTAGTCCAGAGTATTGCCTGGACACGAAGGTTTCAACCTGGTCTCTGAGCTCAGCTATTTCACCTGCGGCGGACGTTTCCGCCAGCTGGTCGTCTGAGATGGGGAGGTGGGGAGCATCAGCTTCCCTCTGCCCCCTCTCGCGGGGAGTGCATGGCCTCTGAGAGGCAGTACGCGGGCTCGACCTACTCTCGCCGTATGGGCCTGGGGCCCCACGACGGTTGCGCGCGGACGAGCTGCGGCTAGGACCGTGTGTGTGCGGTGTCTCATCCGATGATACCTTGGGGTACTGCGTCTGCGGCTGTGCCGCCACTGGTCTACTGAGTTCCTCGAAGGTGGCTACGTGCTCCGCAACAGGAACGGTCGCAGGGCTGGGGGTACCAGCACCTGAGGTCCATCGGCGGTTAGCGCGAAAGCGCCCTGGAGTATCAGGACCAGTGAGGCTTTCGCCTGACGCAGTTGGGATTGCCCCCGACTGAGGAGGAGATGGAGGATCGAAGGTAGGCGTGTGAAACTCCTTCCTACCTGTTCCTACTCCTTCTCCTGTCCCCCCGCGGGCGGCGCTGCGGTGAAGTTCAGCAGCTAGCCGCGCCTCGGGTCCGTCGGAGCTGGGGGGGGGGGGTACCTGGGACACCAACACAGTCCGCACTAAGGCTCTCCAACTCGTCACCGAGCCGTCGCGCCGTCGGAGAGCTCGGACGCGAGGCCCCGATGGACCCCTTACGGCGCATGCGCCGCTTGGGTTCCATCGAGGCCGCGTGCGAGATCGCGACGCGGGGTTCGATGAACCGTGAGCTTTAAAGGGCTGATAACCTGTGAATGGGGTTGAAGTGCAAGGGCACAGATCCGCTGGTAGAGGGAAGGAGGGATAGATGGATGTCTTTCCCTCCTGCACGATCAAAGGTCTGATCGATATGTCCCAATACCTGAGCCCAAACGGCCAGGCGCAGGAGAGGTGAGGATAAGGAGTATATATGAGGGTATTACACGGGTTCTACTCACAGGCGATCCCCTGACGGGCGGGTCGGGCGGGTGGGACATTCAAGCGGGCTGCCTGAGTATGGCGAGAGCGCGATTCCTAAGTAGATTGTGACGGCGTCCTGATTCCTGAGCGTCGAAAGCGCGATTTCTGAATACATTACATGTGGGATCACAGGCGAGAGAGCGCAATTCCTGAATAAAATGTGAGGGGCTCTCTGGCGGGAGCGGGGGTCTAGATTAAATTGCGAGGAAGTCTCGACTCAATTGCGAGGAAGTCTCAAGCGGGAGCGCCGTTCCTGAGTAAATTGTGAAGAAGTCTCAGATGGGAGCGGGGGTCCTGCGGGAGCACCAATCCTATGTAAATTGTGAGGAACTCTCAGGCGGGAGCGGGGGTCCTGAGTAAATTTGGAGGAAGTCTCAGGTGGGAACCGTTGTTGTTGTATTCCGGGGGGGGCAGGGGCACAATTTGAGCACGAAGACTTTCCGTGTCAAAAAAAACAGGGTGCGAGCGTCGAGGGGCGCACTTTGATTTAGAGCAGTATGCACTGGTGAGGGGGGATCAACAATAATTATTCTTCAGACATGAGAATTCAACAAAAACAACAACAACAACAACAATTACTAGCACGTGGGGACACTCCGTTCTCACCAGTGCCAGGGTTTTCATAGGAGGCGGGCAATACCCCCACTTTGTGGGGGGGCCGGTTCAAGCTCTACCAAATTTCCAAACGACTCTTCGCCACCACCCACACCCAGCTTCCCGCCCTATGACGTTCGGACACTTCACTTCGTGGCATGCGGACGACCGTGGCTACTATTCAGGGCCCCGCGGCCGACGACGACGGCGTGCGCGCGCGAAGAAAAAACGAATGTGTCCCGCATGGAATTATTTGACAGGGATGATGGCCCTGGCAGGTGCGCAACCGTTGTTGCAGAAGTTCGAAAAAGTTGCTCGCAAAAGCCCGTTTGACAGAAATGTTTAAAAAGTGTTGGGTTTCCTACGAATCCGCAAGAGCGCGCGGGATGAAATTTTGACATTTTTTTTTGAAAAACCATTGGTTTTTTGATGTTTTTATGTTAAAATCGCTACGAAAACTAAGGTTTTGGAAGGATTTCGTCTTGCGCGCGCGAATGTCCACTTTACCTTATTTTTTGCAAGGGATTCTTGAAGTTTGGATATGTTAGAACAAGAAATGTCCACTTTAGCTTATTTTTTGCAAGGGAAAACCGACAACAAAACAACCGGATCCGGACACCCGTTTTGCCTGAGACTTCCTCACGAAAATGATGAAAATGTGGCTGCGGCCTAGGCGCGGCGGGGGGCGCGCACCAGGGGCCCCAACAATAATTATTCTTTAGAATAAATAATGTTCAACAACAACAACAACAACAACAACAACAACAACAACAACAACAACCAACAACAA
>CAUYUJ010016480.1:75000-90583 GCA_963575745.1 Prorocentrum cordatum | reverse complement strand
ATCGCAGCCCCCCAGGGATGGCGAGGTCTAATCTGAGTCTGCGGTGAGTACCCACTGTGCTGGGCCCCTCAGCAGCCCTCGAAAGTTGCGACCGTTTCACAGATCGCAGCCCCCCAAGGATGGCGAGGTCTAATTTGAGTGTGCGGTGAGTACCCACTGTGCTGGGCCCCTCAGCAGCCCTCGAAAGTGGCGACAGTTTCACAGATCGCAGGCCCCCAGGGATTACTACTACTACTACTACTACTACTACTACTACTACTACTACTACTACTACTACTACTGCTGATAGAAATAATAATAAATAAATAAATAAATACATAAATAAATAAACAAATAAATAAATAAATAAATAATAACAATAATAATAATAAAAATAGTAAACATCATAATAATAACAATACTAATAATAATTACCCTGTGACGTACCCAACCCATTTGTATCAATGGAAACGAGGAGTTGGCCGAAACTTGTATGGACAATCAACTTGATGTGTAAGCTACTTGGGAGGCGTCACTGTGCTGGGCCCCGCAAGCAGGCCTCGAAAGTGGCGACATTTTCACAGATCGCAGCCCCCCAGGGATGGCGAGGTCTAATTTGAATCTGCGTGTGGCGTCACTGTGCTGGGCCCCCCAGCAGGCCTCGAAAGTGGCGACGGTTTCACAGATCGCAGCCCCCCAGGGATGGCGAGGTCTAATTTGAATCTGCGTGTGGGTACCCACTGTGCTGGGTCCCTCAGCAGCCCTCGAAAGTGGCGACAGTTTCACAGATCGCAGCCCCCCAGGGATGGCGAGGTCCAATTTGTGGCGAGGTCCAATTTGAGTCCGCGGTGAGTACCCACTGTGCTGTGCCCCTCAGCAGCCCTCGAAAGTGGCGACAGTTTCACAGATCGCAGCCCCCCAGGGATGGCGAGGTCTAATCTGAGTCTGCGGTGAGTACCCACTGTGCTGGGCCCCTCAGCAGCCCTCGAAAGTTTGCGACTGTTTCACAGATCGCAGGCCCCCAAGGATGGCGAGGTCTAATTTTGAGTGTGCGGTGAGTACCCCACAGTGCTGGGCCCTCAGCAGCCTCGGAACGTGGCGACAGTAGTGGCGACAGTTTTCACCGATCGCAGCGCCCCACTACTATTTACTACTATCTACTACTTATATATACTATACAACTTTAACTACTTATTCTACATACTTACTACTACTACTATTATACTACTACTTAACAATCTATACTAAATACCACTACCACTACATACACTACCACTACCATAACCACTCCACTTCCACTACCAACTAGTACTACTATACTAACTCTATACTTATACTCTATACTAATACTACTACTACTACTACTACTACTACTACTACTACTACTAACACTACTACTAACACTACTACTACTACTACTACTACTACTACTACTACTACTACATACTACTACTACTACTACTACTACTACTACTACTACTACTACTACTACTACTACTACTACTACTACTACTACTACGACTACTACTACTACTACTACTACTACTACTACTACTACTACTACTACTACTACTACTACTATTACTACTACTCCTACTACTACTACTACTACTACTACTACTACTACTACTACTACTACTACTACTACTACTACTACTACTACTACTACTACTACTACTACTACTACTACTACTACTACTACTACTACTACTACTACTACTACTACTACTACTACTACTACTACTACTATTACTACAGCAATATGATCATCGCCCCTCCTTGCCCTCGAGGGCCGGTTTGGGGAAATCAAAACGTACCTATACCGCTACTCCACGGAACCCTCCCAGGGTGCGTTCTGACCAGACTTTCGTGGCGGATCCAGCGGTAGCGACGAGGGCCTGCGGGGAGGCCAAAAAAGGGGAAAACGTGAGAAGGGTAGCTTCGTGCGGAGTCGGCGCGCGCAGAGGTTTGTGGCACCGTCGATCGCTCCACCTTGAATCCATCGCCTGCCCCGATCCTTCAGAGTTGAAATCGGTCGGGCCCAGAGGCGCTACGCTGTCCGTCGGCGCTTCCGCGTCGCGGAATCCAACCTGAAACGCCCTCGCCGGCGTCGCCAGCGCGCCAACATCGCGTAAACCTGACCTTGAGCAGGGACCCGACCGTCCCGGCATCCCCATAGTCCTACATACCACGAAATGCTCTTAGAACCCAGATATGTTCTAAGAACAAAAACAGTGTTCTTGGAACACAAGCCCGATGCGTGGAAACGAGACAGTGCCAGCCAGAAATGTTCTAGGAGCATCTCGTGGAAACCGCACAACACTCTCAGAACATTCTTTGGTGGGCCCATAGGCGAGCCGGGACGCTCCGCCACTGCTCGATCACCACTGCTCCGCAGGCCTGCGCGGCCTGTGGCGGCGCGGCGGCCCCCGCCGAGCTCCGCGCCGAGCCGGCGGGGCGGGCCCGCGCACGGCGGGGGGGGCGCTCCTCGGCCGCGTGCCGCGCCGCTGGCCGCGCGGCCTCCGCGGCCCCGGAGGCCGCGCCGGAGGCCGGCGGCTCGGGCGGGTGGCTCTCGAGGTAGCTGCGGATGAGCTGCTGGCGAGCGCGGTGGGCAAGGAGCCTCCCTCGCCATCCCTCCTCCTCCTCCTCCTCCTCCTCCTCCTCCTACTCCTCCTCCCTGCTCCCTGCTCCCTGCTCCTCCCTGCTCCCTGCTCCCTGCTCCTCCTCCTCCCTGCTCCTGCTCCTCCCTCCTCTTCCTCTCCTCTTCATGCCTCCTCCCTCTTCCGTCCACCCCTGCTCCGCCTCCCCCTCGTCGCCGTCACAACCCCCCGCTCCAAGCGCCGAGGTGCGCCCCGACGCGGGCGGCGACGGAGCGACGAAGCTCGGACGTCGTGGTGCGCATGGATGGCTCCACGAGCCAGGAGGATCTGCAGCACGGGATCCACGGAGATGGTCTTTCCCAAAACTTTGACCACGGGGCGTCATACAGGGAGGGGTGATGAGAGTTCGGGACAGCAGACAGCTGCAGGGTAGCTTGCTTTTCGTCTGTGGCTCGGGCAGAAGCCCGATCCCGGCACCCTCGAAGCTGCAGACGAGTGCGTTCGACGATGCCAAGCCAGACGATGTCCGAATCCTGTAGCTGCTCTGAATAACAGCAGCACGCACACACACACACACACACACTCAGACACGCAGGGAGTAGGAATGGGAAAGGGCAAGGCGATGAGGGGGCTGTAGGTGTGGGTGCGGGTTCGAAGAAGCCCCACAGCCCGCCCGGAACTCCACCCGAGAGCGGATGAGCTGCTGGCGGGCGCCCGCAGGGGGTAAAAGAACAACAAAAGCTGCGTAAACATGATTTCGATAACTCCGCGCGGATCTCTTGGAGCGGAGCTGGACCCCCTCCCTGGCGCGCGGAGCGCGCATCAGGGGCGACGCCAGAAGCACCCCAAGCGCCAACGCGAGAAATTCCCGCGGTGCTCTGAGACATAGTGTGTTACGCAATGTTTTGCGACTCGAGGTGGGGGCGGATTCCGCAACATCGAAAAGCACCGTGGAACCCGTACACCCCCCAACCCGAAATTGGGGGGGTCTAAAACCTTCGGGTTGAATTGTGGTGGTTTGGTATGTAACGACCTCCGTCGGGGATTTGCTGACCAGGGTCAATTCAAACCTGGGTCAGTCGGGCTTCGCAGGATCCTGCAGGATCCTGCACCCAAACACGGGTCAGGGCACCCCTGGCTCTGCAGGATCCTGCAAGATCTGGCGCGCTGACTGACCCCCCGTTTGCCTGGACCCCCGTCTCGGGGGCGGTCAAGAGGGGGGCGTCCAAGAGGGGGGGGCTGCAAATCATGACCAGCGGCATGTGCGCGGCCCGGGGGGGGGGGGTGCTGGGGACGTCATGACATACAAAAAGGCGCCATGAAATCTGAGGAAATATCATGGCCCACGTCCCTTGTCATCACCTCCCTCTTGGCCGCCCCCGACAGGAGCTCCGACTCTGCCCTCCCAGGGGAGCGTCTGGGAAAGCCCGCCTCCGTCCTGCGGCGGTCGCTCTTGAACGTCTGCCGATCCTGCCCCCGGCAAGGGCGGGCCGGCAGCGCGCGGAGGCCGGGCGCGGGCCTCCAGGGCAGGGAGGAGCAGGTCGGCCGGAATTGGATCGAATCGGCGGCGGCACCCGAGCCCAGATTTCAGAGGAGGAGCGAAGTATCGACGGGGGAGGGGCGGGGAGGGAGGGGCGGGGCATCGAGGACCGCGGAGGTTCTCGAGGCGCCTCGAGGATGGAAGGATCAATCATCGGAGGGAGAGGAGGAGGAGGAGGAGGAGGAGGAGGAGGAGGAGGAGGAGGAGGAGGAGAGGAGGAGGAGGAGGAGGAGGAGGGGAGGAGGAGGAGGAGGAGGAGGAGGAGGAGGAGGAGGAGGAGGAGGAGGGGGGAGGAGGAGGAGGAGGAGGAGGCGGAGGAGAGAGGAGGCGGAGGAGGAGAGAGGAGAGGAGGAGGAGGAGGAGGAGGAGGAGGAGGAGTAGGAGGAGAGGAGGAGGAGGAGGACGAGGGACGGGGGAGGGAGGGGGGGGGGAAGGAGGGAGGGAGGGAGGGAGGGAGGGAGGGAGGCGAGGAGGAGGGAGGGAGGTGGAGGAGGAGGAGGAGGAGGAGGAGGAGAGAGGAGGGAGGAGGAGGAGGAGAGGCAAGGAGGAGGAGGAGGGGAGGAGGAGGAGGAGAGGAAGAGGACAAGGAGGAGGAGGAGGAGAGGAGAGGAGGAGAGGGGGAGGGAGGAGAGGAGGAGGAGGAGGAGAGAGGAGGAGGAGGAGGGAGGAGGAGGAGGAGGAGGAGGAGGAGGAGGGAGGAGGAGGAGAGGAGGATAGGACCGGGAGAGGAGGAGAGAGGAGGAGGGGAGGAGGGAGGAGAAGGAGGAGGAGGGAGGAGGAGAAGAGGAGGAGGAGGAGGAGGAGGAGAGGGAGGAAGAGGAGGAGGAGGAGGAGGAGCGAGAGGTGGAGCGGAGCACACCGAAAAACGGACGAGCGCACGAACACCCGCCGCCCTCGGCCACCCGCGATCGCCGCGGGCGAAGCGGCGCGCAAAATGCGCGGCGCTGGGCCGAGGGCCCCACCGACAGAGGGGACGTGGCGGGTACAACCCTCAGCCCAAAAAGCCAGCGGCGGGTGCTAACGCCCAGCTCGCTCGCGGCGAGGCGGCCCCGCCCCGAGGCCACGCACAAAAGGCGACGCGCGCCACGAAAGGCAGCAGCACCGCCGAAAAGAGGCGAGAGACGTACCCGACACGCGCGCCAGGGGTGCCACATGCGCCAGGAGGCAGCCGCCAAGCCGGTAAACCGCCCTAGAAACCCGTTCTGACATTCCGAAGCATCAGGTAACGACACGCCGCGCGCGCCACCCCGATCAGCCACCCGAGGGGCACCACTCCCTCGGAAAACGACTGCTCTCCCAACCGACGGGCCATCAAGACGGGGGATTGGCGCGTGGATGCCGGTCCACCGCAATTTCGACAAAACACGAAAGGGCCACAGGAGGCCATCTGATGGCCCCTGGTGACCTCGGTCAAAGGCTCCACGGGCCCTAGGGCCCTGGGTGGGGTACCCCCTGCAACGCGGGCCGCAGTGGACACAGGCAGGGCGGTCGCCGCCCCGTCCATACCCACGGGCCCGCACGGGGCTCCGCCCAAAACCGACGGCCCGTCGGCCCCGCTCGGAGCTCTCGACCAACGCCCACTAAACACAGCGGGCCCCCCAGGGCCCTCAGAGGAGGCCGCAGCCCCAGCAACGCCCCCCCCCCCCCTCCGAGGAACCCCGATGCGGGACGGCCCCCGCGCTGCCGTCCACGCCTCGAATCCAGGGTCTCACGTCCGAAGGATGGGCCTGCCTCCAGGCGCGGGCCAGGGCGGCGCTGGGCCCCCCGTCGGGGCCCCGCAGCGGGCCCTAGATCGGCCCCCTTGTCGCGCGGACGGCACATGAATCCAGTCTCTCGCGGCCGCGGGCCGAGGATGACCAATCTGGGCCACGGTCGGCTCGCCTCCGAGAACGCGATCCGCCGCTCTCAAGGCGATTGCGATGGCCTCCTCACGAGCCCAGGGTAGCGGCTCCGAGGCAGCGGCTGAGGAGGCGGAGGCAGACGGTGGGAGGCGGGCGCGGGCACGCGCCATGAAGGCCTGGAGCGAGGAGGGAGCGCAATCCTCGCGCTCGAGCTTCCACCTCGCCTCGTCCGTCGTGGCGGTGGCTGCGCATGCCGCAATCGCCCAGCCCTCTGGCCGCCCGACGAACAGGCGGCGGCCACACCACACCTACGCGGGGGCAACGGCAGCCGGCGGCAGGCTCACGCGCCTCGCGTTCTCCTTCAGCTCCTCCGCGAGGCCCCCGAGCGCAGCCTGGTGCCACGCCGGCACCGACGCCTCCTCCACCGCGTCGGAGAGCCGCACCTTCAGGAGGTCCGCCAGCATAGCAGGCAGCCGATGCTCCCAGGCCCCTGCCCTGGCGAACCAGTCCGCCCAGGGGTTGTCGACGAAGTCCATCACGCCCCGCTCCGGGTCGAGCGCGAATTCCGAAAAGGTGACGTGAGCGGGGCACCACGGCGCCTCAGGCGGCTCTCGACCTCGCTGCACTTCGAAAGTCGGCCGCCAGATGACCGCATGCTGCTCAGCAGCGCTGGCGAGCCGAGGGCCCCAGTCGGCGACCTCGCGCCTCAGGCCTGCCAAGCCAGTGATGACGAGCTGCATGTCAGGCACCATCTTTCGCGCCTGCGGGAAAGCCCATCTCTCGGCCCTCCCCACTGTCTGGCGGCAGCCTGGCGGCGCTCCACAGGCCGCCCGCCAGGACCAGCCCATGTTGTCCAGCTGTACAAACGCCCAGCCGCACCTGGTGAGCTCGGGCCTCGCAGGCTCGTTCCCTGGGCCGCCCGAGTGGACCACGGTGGCGACGCGCTCGCCGCTGCTCCACCAATCAGTCTGCCGTCTTGCTGGGGGGGCACCGAATGGAAGATGAGCGGGAGGCCAACCGTAAGGTCGAAGCTGTCGTAGTCGGCACAGGTTATGAAAAGCCTATCGACAGGCCTACTGCAGGCATGTCGATAGCCTGTGTGTAGGCCTATGACAGGCCGATGCAAAGCTTATGCATAGGCCGATGCATAGGCCTACGCATAGCCTATGCATAGGCCTGTGGCGCAGGAGCCCACAGGCCCTGTCACAGACTGTGGAGACGCCTCTCGGAGGCCTATGAGTCGACTGTGCACAGGCCTTTGATAGGCCTATCAGCAGGCTTTGCGTAGGCTTATTGTAGCCCTGTGCAAAGGCTATAACAAGCAATACGGCGCAGGCTCCCAGAGGCAAATTCACAGGCTATCCATAGGCCTACCCTAGGCCTTTGGATAGCCTGTCCACAGGCCTATGGTAGACCTGTTCCTAGTCTGTTCACAAGCCTATGGTAGGCCTTTGGATCGCCTATGCATAGGCCGATTGGGATCTATCATACGCTATGCATAGGCTATCGTGGAGATTGTTGAGTGCCAACTCCAACTCCTCCTCCCCCTCCTTCTCATCCTCGTCCTCCTCCTCTTCCTCCTCCTCCTCGTCCTCCTCGTCTTCCTCGTGATAAGCAGCATCATCATCAGCATGATCATCACCATCATCATCATAATCATCATCATCATCATCATCATCATCATCATCATCATCATCATCATCATCATCATCATCATCATCATCATCATCATCCATCATCATCATCATCATCATCTCATCATCATCATCATCATCATCATCATCATCATCATCATCATCATCATCATCATCATCATCATCATCATCATCATCATCATCATCATCATTCTCATCATCATCAGACCATCATCATCATCATCACCATCAGCATCATCAAAGGCCGCCGCGCGCTCAGGCCATTGATGGAGCAGCGGCCTCCAGTCACCGCCCCCTCGCCCTGCCCGAAAGGCAGGGGGCCTCTTGACGATACCCCGCACACCGCCATGCCGCCATGGACGTGCTCCGGAGCGCGGGCGCCGCGCACCTGCTGAGCACAGGACTCGCTCGCTGACATCAGGAACATGGACGAGCGCATGGCCCAAGCACCTGACCACCAGCCAGACGACGATGCCGATGCTGAAGTATTACGACACGCTGACCCTGAACTACTGGACGCTGAGCTTCAACAACAACATCCTCACGAATACAGAGGGCCAGCACAGGCAGGACCACACCATGCGGCCCATGAATTGCCACCAGTGGAACAATTGCACGCTGAACGTGACTTGCCACTTGACTACTACCCCCACACCCACACTGCGAAGGACTACTGGACGCTGAGCATCAATCCCAACATCATCACGAACATACAGGGCCAGCACATGCAGGATTACGACACGCGGACCCTGAACGACTGGACGCTGAACGTCAATTTCAACATCTTCACGAACACAGAGGGCCAGTACGTGCGGGACTGGACGCTGAGCTACATCTCCATGAACACAGAGGGCCAGCACATGAAGGATTACGACACGCTGACCCCGAACTACTGGACGCTGGACCACTACCTACACACCCAGCTCGCGAAGGACTACTGGACGCTGAGCGTCAATTCCAACTTTTTCACGGACATAGAGGGCCAGCACATGCAGGAGTACGACACGCTGACCCTGGACGACTGGACGATGAACTTCAATTTCAACGTCTTCACGAACACAGAGGGCCAGTACGTGCAGGACTACACCACGCTGCACCTGAACCGCCACCAGTGGAACAACTGCACGCTGGACTTGAATTGCCACCTGGACTTAAAGGTCGACATGAACGTGACCCTGGTGACGAGCGCCCTGATCATCAATTTCCAGTCCGACGACCCACATACTTCTCTTCAAGGCCCATCGAACTCACCATCATGCTCCTCACCCTACAGCACCTGATGCGCACTGGCGTTCAAAGGGCAGGAATGGGACATGACACGGCAGATTATCAATACGCGGACCCGCTCGCTGAGCGAGTCTATCACCCCAGTCGACGGAAGCTCGAGATCGATCACGACGTCAGCTCCACCATCATCCAGACTTTCGACATCGGCAAAAAAGGAAAAAGCCCCACTGGCAATGTGATTAAGGACATTCATGCATGCGTACGTTTATCTCACTGTTTCGACCATTTACGGCGATTGTATCTGAGGATAGGACTCATACAGAATGGAACTCAATACGCACAGAACATCGGTAAGCAGGACACCCTGGCCTCACTGGGCATTCACGGGGCTACGAAGAAGGCCTAACGGAACATCAAAATCATGCAGTTAGACATTTACGACGAGCATGGCAAGCAGGTAGATGCCATCACGCAGGAGCACGAAAGCTACGAGCACAGTATGGACTCCCTCAGAAAGAGCGGCCCCCCAGAGGACAAAAAATGCCTGCAGGGGATAGGGTCGCCAGCTCCGTCCCGCGCGCTGACGGCCCTAGAAGGACTGTACAAGTGCGACGTGGGCGGCTCCATGAAGGGTGCCATCGAGGACATCGAGGCGGAGACGGAGATCAGCAAGGAAGATATCCTCGACGCCATCAACTTCGTGCGCCTGGAAAAGTGCTACGACCACGACAAGACGAAGCTGGTGATCGGCGCGCTAGGCGCGCCCATGTGGGAGGGCCAAATCCTGATCAGCCGCGCCCTCGAGGCCGAGGGCCAGGCGGTCCACCACCGAGACGTGGGCCCAGTGGGCTGGCTCGAGGAGGAGGCTAGAGACGCTCGAGCAGTGAACCCGTCTTTTTCTGCCAGAGCGAGCCTGCAGGCCACAATGCAGGCCACAGCGGAGAGGAGGCGTTTCAACGCCGCGTCAATTTCGTTCGAGGCAAAGACCTCCCTGCCAGCAGCGGCACGGTCACGGCCGGCCACATGCCCTCCCTCCTCCGTCGTGCCTCCACTCCCCCCCTGCCGTGCCAGCACATCCAGAGGAGCAGTGTGAGGGGGAGGCCCCACCTGAGCATGATACAACCGCCGAAGAAGAAGCGGCCGAATATCTCAGCTAGCATTTCGACGCTGCTTGGCACGCGCTGCGCAGGAGGCCCCTCCGAGCAGCACCCTGGCAGTCTGGCCCAAGCGGGGCAACACGAGACAGTCGGCTCTCTGCGACGGATCACTTTAAATCTGGTTTCATTGTACACCATATCCTGATATCAGATGTTGGTCCTGACGTCGAGGAAAATCAGAATCATCATCAGCATCCGCATCATCGTCATCAGCAACATCGTCGTCAGCATCAACATCATCATCAGTATCCTCACTATCATCAACATCATCATCGTCAGCGTCGTCACCATCGTCATCATCATCATCGGCAGCATCAACAGCATCATCATCATCATCATCATCATCATCATCATCATCATCATCATCATCATCATCATCATCATCATCATCATCATCATCATCATCATCATCATCATCATCATCATCCGCAGTCTCCTCATTCCCATCAACAGCATCATCGTCAGCGTCGTCACCATCATCATCAGCATCATCATCATCAGCAGCAGCACCGTCAGCATCATCAGCATCATCATCATCAGCGTCAGCATCGTCAGCATCAGCAGCATGATCATCAGCAGCCACATCAGCAACATCAGCATCGGCATCAGCAGCAACATCATCATCATCAGCATCATCATCGTCAGCATCATCAGTCTCAACATCGTCAGCATCAGTTTCCTCATCATCACCATCACCATCAACATCATCATCATCGTCAGTATCGTCACCATCATCATCATCATCACCAGCATCAACATCATCATCACCACCATCATACATCAGCATCATCAGCATCACCATAATCCGCAGCATCAGCATAAGCATCATCAGCAGTATCAGCATAGCCAGCATCGTCATGATCAGTACAATCAGCATCATCATAACCATCATCAACATCATCTGCATCACCATCACAATCATCATACTCATCAGCATCATCATCAGCAGCAGCATCATCAGCGTCATCCTTACCAACATCAGCATCATCAGCATCATCATCACCAGCATCATCATCGTCAGCATCATCGTCATCATCATCGTCATCATCAGCATTATCATCCACATCCCCATCCTCATCATCAGCATCATCCTCATCCGCATCATGATCCTCCTCATCATCATCCTCCTCCTCCCCTCGTCCTCCTGCTCCTCCTCCTTCTCCTCCTCCTTCTCCTCCTCCTCCTCATCCTCATCCTCATTTCGGAGGGGGTGGGTTGGACTGCGGAGGTGGAGCTCGACCTGCCATGGCAAGTTCCGCCGGACCTCGCCGATGAGTATGACGCGCGGCTAGAGCAGCGCCACAGAGAGCGGCTCTTCGAGGCTGTGCCCGAGCGGCTCTATCCCGAGTGTGGTCAAGGCTCGGCTAGCTCGGGCTCCGCTGCTCTCGGCTCCTCCATCGGCTCCTCGGCTTCTCCTCCCGACCTGTTGCCCCGAGCCTCGGGGTTTCTGCGGGTGAGCTGCCAGACCTGGAAGTTTTCCATGCATAATGTGGTCCAGGCTCCCGTGGTTGGAGATGAGTCGGGGGTCCCAGTTTTGCGTTGCATCTCGTGCGGCGCGAGCGTGCAGCATAGTCACAGGCCTGGGAAAGAACTTGCAGGGCCATGGTTTGGTCCGAAGCACCCAGGTCTTGCGACCGAGCGCTCCAGATTTCGGCGAAGTCTGCACCCTAAGTCGACGGTGTCCCCTCCTCCGATGCTCGGCGTGTGTGTTGAGCCGTCTGTGGAGGTCCGAGCGTCGTGGGAAGGGAGGCTGTTACCTTCGGAGGCCTGTGTGCTGACCCTGTCCCTGAGTATGGGTTGGATTGCCCCGAGGCCCTCGACATGTATCGTGTGGCCCAGCTGCACGGCTTTGGTGACCCCCGTGGGGCGGTTATGTTTTGCCGTGCAGAGAGGGCTCTTGAAGGCGAGGCTCGACTCTTGGCTGGTGGGAGTGATTAGCCTGAATACCCTGATTACTAAGTAATCGGGTCGCAGGATGCGAGAGACACATGTCTAAGGCCCCAACGCCCTAACGCCCATCCTCATCCTCATCCTCATCCTCATCCTCATCCTCATCCTCATCCTCCTCATCATCATCGCATCATCGTATCATCATCATCCTCAGCAGCATCATCATCATCATCATCAGCATCATCAGCAGCAGCATCATCAGCATCACCATCATCATCATCATCATCAACATCATCATCATCATCATCATCATCAGCATCATCATCATCATCATCATCAGCATCAGCATCAGCATCATCATCATCAGCATCAGCATCATCATCATCATCATCAGCATCATCATCATCATCATCATCATCATCATCATCATCATCATCATCATCATCATCATCATCTCATCATCATCATCATCAGCAGCAGCATCATCAGCATCATCAGCAGCAGCAGCATCAGCATTAGCATCAGCATAATCAGCATCATCAGCATCGTCAGCATCATCGTCAGCATGGTCAGCATCATCAGCAGCAGCAGCATCAGCATCAGCATCATCATAGTCATCAGCATCATCACCCTCATCACCCTCATCAGCTTCATCGTCATCAGCAACAGCAGCAGCAGCATCAACATCATCATCATCATCATCATCATCATCATACTCTTCCTCCTTCTCACTAGTCCCCCATTTCTCCCTCCTCCTCCTCCTCCTTCGCCTCTCCGTTCCACATCCCGCCCACACGCGCACCCGCCCATTCTCTGAGTCACGGAACCCCCCTCGTCAGCGATGACCGCCCCCGCCGCT
The DNA here is from genome assembly GCA_963575745.1 of Prorocentrum cordatum. NCBI lineage: Eukaryota > Dinophyceae > Prorocentrales > Prorocentraceae > Prorocentrum > Prorocentrum cordatum. The sequence goes on along the minus strand of CAUYUJ010016480.1, from coordinate 77,835 downwards.
CCAGCTTGTTGCCCCTAGAGGGCACGCGCTGGTAGAACAGCACGTACGGCTCGGCGCGCTCCACCTTCGGCGTGGGGGGGGGGGGCGGGGCGGGGAGCGCACACGACAACACCGGCAGCCGCAGGCACGCGCAGCCTCGCACGCACAGTTGGCACGCACGGCGTCAGAAGCACGACGAGCCCCATGCCGCCCGCCCGCCGGGCGTTGGGCCCCCCCTAAGGCAAGCCCTCCTGCATCTGCAGATCCATCTCACGGCCGCAACTGGTACGCCGCAGGTGACGTGGGCAGCTTGCGCGGCGCCGCCTGGAGCCAAGACGGCGGACGAGCAACGCATTACATAAAGATGCCCTCCTCGGGGCATTCCCTCAATGTGTTCCCCCTACCCCCTCCCCAGGGGTCTGGCAGAGAGGTGGCGGCAAGAGGGGCACCAGGATAGCCCTAGATGGCTCCAGGTTGGCCCCAGATAGCCCAAGATGGCCTCCAGGGTCGCGCAAGATGGCCAAGGTTGACCCAGTGGGCCTCCCATGTAACTCCGAGAGGCCCAAAATGTCCCTTAGGTAGCTCGGTGTGGCCACGGAGCCTCCCAAGAACGCCTCCGGAATGTCAGATCCAGGAAAACCATAATCCTGTTTCAAAGATGTGAGCCTCCTCGCCGTTCCCCTTCTAAAATGCTTGGCCTCTGAGGCTCTGATGCCTCAGGATGGCCCCAAGAGGGCCCAAAACAAATAACAGACCTATTCCGAGAAGGAGGAGCACAACCCATCGTCCGAGGTTTCTCCGAATGCTCGAAACGGGCGCCTGCTCATGGCCGACGTTAGTCACCTGCGCGTCGTCGAACTCGAACCAGTCCTCCAGGGGGCGCGAGGGCCGAATGGATGCCTGCATGGTAGCCACGAGAGAAAGCACGAACTCTCGTGCAGGGGAGTGAGAAAGCCGGGTGTTGAAATGTCTCCCCTCAGGAACCCCTCTCGACCCCATTCCCTCCCTCCCCATCCAGCGAGCCCTCTCTCCCTTATGATATCCTTCCCTCATCCTCCCCCCCTCCTTTTCCCCCCCGTGATAAGCTCTGAACCACCATGAGATGTGTTTGATATCATGGCTTCCTCGCCTTGGCAGGTTGGCCGCTCGCGTGGGCGCTGGAGAAATCTGGTTCCTGCCCTCCTCGATGGCACGCCTTCGTGCTCCTGCCTCTGGCTCTGATGCAGAACTTGCCCGTTGCAGATATGGCCCAGCGAGGGCGGCAGAAGAGAGGGGCGAGGGGGGAAAAACGAGATCTAGACGACGATGAGCAAAGGCACGACAAGGCGTGAGCATGAACGCACCGATATTGGACCCCTCATCCTACCCCTCGTCCCCAAGCCCCCCCCTCCATCCCCTCCTCCCTCTTCTCTGGCCCCGCCCTCGAGAACATGGGCTCCTCTGGCTTCCTCTTGTGCCGGCAGTACGATATGTAGTGGCCGCCGCCCATGGAGCCGATGTGCTGGATGAGCCCGATCAACCTCCGAGGAGCGGCCCGACGTACCCCCTCATGCCCAGTCGACCTCGTCCAGCCCCTCGCACCCTCACGATCCTCCTCCTCCTCCTGCCTCCTCCTTCCTCCTCCTTCCTCCTCCTCCTCTTCATCCTCCGCCTCCTCCTCCTCTTCCTCCTCCCCCTCCTGCTCCCCCTCCTCTCCGCCCCTCCTCCTACTCCTCCTCCTCCTCCCTCCGCCTCCTCCCTCCTCCTCCTCCTCCTCCTCCTCCTCCTCCCTCCTCCTCCTCCTCCTCCTCCTCCTCCTCCTCTCTCCGCCTCCTCCCTCCTCCTCCTCTCTCCTCCTCCTCCTCCTCCCCTCCTCCCTCCTCCTCCTCCTCCTCCTCCTCCTCCTCCTCCTCCTCCTCCCCATGCATTTTGGCTCAAGCGACTGCATGGCCTCGCCTGGGGGCGCCCCCTGCTCGGCCAGGCGCGGCTGCGGGATGTCGGGGCCTAGAGGGGCTCCCTCGGCCACGGTGCCTCCTTGGTGGGGGCCACCGTGCGGGCCGCGGTGCTGGCTGGGGCGCCGCGGCGCAGCGTCGCGGATGTTGCGCGCTCGGCCATCTCCGCCACGCTCTGCGCGTGCGGAGAGGGGCCGAAGCCGACGGCCGAGGCCCCCGCCGTTCCTACGTTACCTGCCGGTTCGCCCGTCGCCCCTGCGGCGAAGGCGGAACGGCGGCGGCGCCGCCGCCGTGCCCTCGCAGCACGGCGCGCCGCGGAGGCGCCACCCGTTGCTGCTGCCGCGGCGGCTGGCGCTGGGCCTGCTGCTGGAGCTGCTGCCTTGGGCCCTCGGCCCGAGGGAGCGACGGAGGCAGAGGTGCCCGACGCGATGGAGGAGGAGGTGCTCGACGACGAGTGGGCCGTCTCGGCCCCCGTCGTGCTCTCCTCGGCGGCTGGCGGTGCTGCGCCCCCTGCGACGGCCGTGGAGGCCGAATGGCGTGCGGCGCTGACCGAGCAGTACCGCCAGAGGCCGGGTGTTTCGGCCGCCGACGTCGTGCAGTTCTCCGCCCTGCCGCTCGATGCGCTCCGCCGCATCGCGGCCACGTCGGCGGGCTCCGGCGCCGGCGCGGGGAGGGGGAGGCAGCGGGGAAGGCGGCGATGGTGCCGTGCCCCCCGCGGAGGGGGGAGGCCGCCGCCCTCCCCCCCTCCCTGCACGTGGAGTTCGCCTTCGGCGCGCTCCAGTTCATGTTCCTCTCGGGCCGCCCGCGGCCCCGACCCGCCGCCTCTCGGCTTCTGCTCGCTCGCTCGCTCGCTCCTCCCCGTGCCTCGGGGGCCAGCTCACCCGAGTCGGCATTCCGCTCGCACAAGTGCCTCCATACCCTTTCT
>CAUYUJ010016480.1:47500-72500 GCA_963575745.1 Prorocentrum cordatum | reverse complement strand
CATCATCAGCATTATCATCATCAGCATCGGCATCATCAGCATCAGTATCGCCAGCATCATCAGCATATCACCAACATCACCATCATCATCAGCATCAGCATCACCACAGTCGTCACCATCATCATCAGAAGCATCATCATCAACATCATCAGCATTGTCATCATCGTCATCATCAGCATCAGCAGCAGCATCAGCATCCTCTTCATATCAAGATTCACCATCAACATCATCATCACCATTATCATCGTCGTCGACGACGTCATCGACATCGTCATCGCCATCGTCATCGTCATTGCCAGCCATTATCATCGTCATCGTCATCGTCATCGTCATTGTCGTCATCATCAGCATCATCACCACCAGTATCATCATCACCGTCACCATCACCATCACCATCGTCACATCGCCATCGCCATCGCCATCGTCATCGTCATCGTCATCGTCATCACCACCACCACCACCAGCATCACCATACTCAGCGCCATCCTCTCCACTCCTCCCCGCCCCCCGCCCCCGCTGGACACCGTCCCGACCCGCCCGCTCGCGCGCACCCACCACCCCGCCCCTCGCCGCCGCCGGACACCGCCTCGACCCGCGCACTGGGCCGCTGGGCCTCCCGAGGCGAGGGCGAGCGGCGGCGGCGGCGCCCAGAGGCCCCTTCGGGGGCCCGTCCCCCCAACTGACTACCTACCAGGCCACCCCAACCCAACCCAAAGACCCAACTTTCGGGTTCGGGGGGGCACGAGTTCCGCATGGGTTTTTCTCGATGTTCCCCGGCGTCCCCCCACCGGGAATGGAGGGCAAACTGGGGCATGCGGGTTGGGTTGGGGTGGCTTGGTGGGTGGTGACCAACTCCTCCCTGCCCCGTCCGCATTTGCCGCCACCTCCCGCCCCTTCGCCCACATCACACGTCCATCCCGCTGCTTTCCTGCAGCTCCAGCAACCGCTCCTCCCCACCCCACCCCTGCTCCCTCCCCTCTCCCCCCTCCCCTTCCCCTGGACACTCGTCCTCTGCACTGCAGGGATTCCGCGGGGAAGCGGGCAACAGGATCAAAGTTCCCAGAACTCCAAAAAGCAGCGGTTCCCAAAACTCCACACTTCCTGCATACATCCTGCTCCTCCTGCTCCTCCTCCTCCTCCTCCTCCTCCTCCTCCTCCTCCTCCTCCTCCCAACCCCCCTTACCTCTCCTCCATCATCCGCCTTCTCCGGGGGGGGGATTCCGGTGCGGGGGAGTGACTCCAGTGTGCGTACCCTCGCTCCGCCCCCGCCCTCGCTCACCCCCTGGCGGCGTGGGCCTGTACTCGGCCGACCTATTCGTCGGGCCGTCCAGGTAGGGAGACATGTCCAGCTGCCTCCACTCTGCACGCAACGAGACCAGGGATGCGGAGAGAGGAGAAGGGCGGAGGGCGAAGGGGGGAGGAGGAGGAGGAGGAGGAGGAGGAGGAGGAGGAGGAGGAGGAGGAGGAAGCGGAGGAGGAGGCGGCGGCGGAGGAGGAAAGGGAGGAAGGCAAAGGGAAGTTGGAGGGCGAAGGGGTTGAGGAAGGCGAAGGGGAGGAGGAGGAGGAGGAGGAGGAGGAGGAGGAGGAGGAGGAGACGAAGAGGAGGAGGAGGAGGAGGAGAGGGAGGAGAAGGAGAACGAGGAGGACGAGGAAAAGGAAAGAAGACAATGTGGACATGAAGCAGAAGGACGAGAAAGACGGAGGAGCTGCTCTCGCTGATATCTCTGAGCATGGGACGTGCATCGTTTGCACATGCCTTCCATACGAGTTACGATGGCCAACAGAGCTCCCGAAACGTCCCGAAACTTCCCGGGACGAATCCGCCGACCCAGACGGCGTGTGTGAGAGGCCATTCGACGCGAGGCCAATCCAACCCAAACTGAAGCACGCCAGCCTCCTTTGAATCGTGGACGTACGGGAGATCGAACACGCAAAGGGGATCGAACAATGTCGCAATCACGTCGAAGGGAAGCCCCTTCCTTTTGTCCCTTCCCCGCCAGGGGGAGAGGGGGGGTCCCGGGCGGGGACCCAAGGGGGTCCAGGGGAGACCTTAATCAACTGTGTGGCACGACAGCGCGATTGTCTCCTCAGCTGAAGAAGAAGACTCCGACAATTAACACTCCCTCGCGGCAGTGTAGCCCAAAAGTTCGGAACGACCCCTGGGCACGTCATCGTGCGAAACGGACGAGGTTGAAGCAGAAGCATGTGCAAGGGAAAAGGCCGCAAGACGACAAAGAGAGCGAGACCGAGGAAGGAACCGGAACGAGCGGGGGAGTCCCACGATAAAACGGCCGCCAGTCCAATGTTCCCCCCGCCCCCCCTCGATCTCCTCCAACGTGGAATGAGGATGCAAAAAAAGCATTAACCCCGGAAGACCGCACGGATTTCCAGGATCGGCACTGGACCCGCCTCTCTGGCGCGCTGCGCGCGCCAGAGGCGCCGCGAGAGGTACCCCGCGCCAATCCATCCAATTCGCGCGGAGCTTCGAAAGCTGGACCGTTGGAGCAAAGAGGCAAGGGTGGACCGCGTTTCGAGTGGAATCGGCATCAAATCGCCGCGCCTGGCTCTGGCTGGCACAGCCGATTCTGGTGAATCGAACCGCAGTCACAGTGAATCGAATCGGAGTTGCGGCCCCAGCCTGCAATCGAATCGAGACGAATAGGATCGTGGGCGGCCCTGCCTGGCAAGCGGAAGGGTGACCACTTTCGAGGGGGAGGGCGTGGTTGGATGTCCGGGGGGGGAGGGGGGAGGAGGGGAAGGGGGAGGACTGGAGGGTGCAGTGAACGGGGGCCTCTCAGAAAGGCGGTCGAGCGACCCAAAAAAGAGGTGGGGTTGCCAGCCTGGTGACCGGGAAGGTGACCACTCTCGAGTTCTTGGTCCCATTGAACCAGCCCGCGTCGTAGCGGAACCTCGCAAGGAGATCGGGTACAGACGGAGACGGAGGAACAACGAATGAGATCGGGAAACTTCGGAGGAGAAGGAGGAGCAACGAAGGTGAAGACGAGGGAGGATACTCCGAGGGAGAAACGATGGTTCCGACTCTGACCGCACACACCTGGAAACTGGAAACCTGCATCTGCGCACCACCTCCAAGCTCGGCTGGGCCCACGCCCTGGCATCGCGTTACCATGCTCATCCACCCGTGTCTCCTCCTCCTCCATCCTGCCTCCGTATGAACAACTCCCCACTGTCACACCCCCGGACGTGTCAGTAGGGCGAGCCAGGCGTTTCGCCTGAGACTTCCCCATCATGTCTGATCTTGAAGCCTGAAGTCCCACCAGCCTTTTGGGCCAAGGTGGTCTAACGAGTTCTTTCCTTCCTCTTCCAGAAAAAAACCCTCTTCCCTCGGAAAGGGGTGCCCCCCACTCCCCTCCCTGATTTTTTTGTATGGGCGGGCCGCGAAGTGTCAGGGCTCCCAAGATGGCCCAAGATGGCTCCAAGAGGCCGTCCCATGCTCCAAGATGGCATCCAAGATGGCTCAAAATAGCCGACCATGGTTCAAGATAGCTTCCGACATGCCTCCAGGAGGCCGGACGAGGGCACCGCGCACAGTCGTCCTGAAGCCTGCAACAGACTTGAGGATTCGTGTGACTGGAATCCCAAGAATGGTGTTCTGGTACGGTGAAAGCCCATCGGAACGAAACGGTCACGTTGGTTCGCCGACGAAGCCACAGTAATCGTTTTCTGGCACGATGTACAGAGTGTCAGGACAAACCCATCATTTTGATTTGCGGCGTTGCAGTCCCACGGTTGGAGACTATCAAACGGCTGTCTTCAAATGGGGTGCTTCCCGCAATTCAGACAAATTCTTGTAGAAGTCAAGGAAGAGAGAACTTGGAGGGAGGGTGGATTGCACCATCGTTGATGCGCCTTGGGTATCCACTGGTCCTCCTCCTCCGCCTTCTCCTACTCCGGTTCCTCATCATCATCATACTCGGGTGGCTGAGGTGATCCAAACTGCGCGCGGGCCCTCTGGCGCTGAGCTGCACGAAGAGGCTTTACACTCGCTGATACGTGTAAGCGCTAACAACTTGAGTACGTGTGCTCGCTAAAACGTTTTACCTTTTTCTCTATATACATATTTTTGTGTATATGTCTATATATATACACACACATAGATGTGGGTGAGCAGCGACAAGGGCGCCGAAAACCAAAGAGCGCCGAAACCCGAAAGGGCGCAGAAAACCAAAGGGTCGCCGAACAGGATAAGGACGCCGAAAACCAAAGGGGCGTCGAAAAACAATGGGGAGCCGACAACCAAAGAGTCTCCAAACACAAAAAGGGCGCCAAAACCAACAGGGCACCGACAGCCAAAACGGCACCGAAAACCAAAGGAGCGCCGAAAGCCAAAGGGGCGCCGAAAACCACAAGGACGCCGAAAATCAAAGGGGCGCCGAAAACCACGGGGGCGCAGAAAACCAAAAGGAGGACGACAACTAATAAAAGCGCCGACTGTGAAAGGGACGCTGGAAACCCAAGATGCGCCAAAAAAAAGCGCCCAAAACCAGCAGGATACCAAAAACCAAAGGCGCGCCGAAAATCAAGAGGGCGCCGAAAATCAAAGAGGCGCCGAACACCCAAGGGGCGCCGACCCCCCCCCCCCCCCAAAAAAAAAGTCGAAAACCAAAGGGGCGCAGAAAACCAACGATGCGCCGAAAACCAAAAGGGCGCCGAAAAACCGACGGGGCGCCGATATCCAAAAAAGGCTCCGAAAACGAGAGGGGCGCCGAAAACAACAGAAGCTCCGAAGACAGACAGTGTGCCGAAAACAAAAAGGGCGCCGAAAACCAAAGCGCCCCAAAAACCACAGGGGCGCCGAAAACCAAAGCGGCGCCGAAGACTAAGGAGGGTCGCTGAAAACCAAACGGGCGCCGAAAACAAACGATGCGTCGAAATCCAAAAAAACACCGAAGAACCGAAGTGGCGCCGATAACCGAGAACGAGAGGGGCGCCGAAAGCCGAAAGGCGCCGAAAAACTAAAAAGGCGCCGAACAAAACAAATAGCGCCGAAAACCAAAGGAACGCCGAAAACTAAGAGGGCGCCGAAAACCAAGAGGGCGCCGAAAACCAAGAGGGCGCCGAACCCAAGGAGGCACAGAACATCAACGATGTGCCGAAAACCAAACGGTGTGCAGAAAACCAGAAAGAGGCGCCGAAAAATCAAAGGAGCGCCGAAAACCACAGGAGTGCCGAAAACCAAAGGCGCGCCAAAAACCAAAGGGGCGCCAAAGGCCAAAGGGGCGCCGAAAAGCAACGAGGCGCCGAAAACCAACGAGATGCCGAAAACCACAAGCACACCGAACACCAACGAGGCGTCGAAATTCAAAGAAGAAAAAAAGCTGCGAAGCCCCCCCCTTCAGCCAGGGCCCTCTCGCTTGAAAAGCCAACCGAAGGAGGGGAGGGGGGGGTAGCTTCGGAAGCCCTCCCTCCTATGGGAAGGGGAGCCCAGGCTTACCCCGGGCCCCGAGAAGGAGGAGAGGGGGGGTAGTTTCCGAGCCCCTCCCTTTTAGCCAGGCACCTCCCAGCTACAAAATGCAAACAAAGAGGAGGGGGGAAAGCTTCGGAAGCCCCCCCTCCTTTGAAAGAGGAGCCCGGGCTGACCTTGGGCTCCGGAAGAGAAGGGGGGGAGTAGCTTGGAAGCCTCCCCCCCTGTAGCTAGGGCCCTCCTACATCCGAAATGCCCTCAGAAGGAAGGGAGGGGGGGGGTAGCTTCGGAAGCCCCCCCCTCCTTTCCAAGGGAGGGGGGAAGATCTTCAAGCTGGGGCCCCCCTTTTAGTGAGAAGCGCGCCACGAGCGCGCTCTTGGGGACCTTTTGCGCTGGGGGGCGTCGTGGGGCCCTCCCGGCCAATCCTATGCGCCTCTTGGGATTCTTCAGTGGGTCTTCCGGGCTGTGTCGGAGAACTTCTAGGGGCCTTCTCGGCTGAATCGTGCGCTCTGAGCACTGGACAAGCATCACCCCCCGCAGTCATTGAAAAGCAAAGAGAATAACAATGATGCTTGTCTCTCGGGCGCCTTCCAATGATCCTGTCAGGGTCCCATGGGCCCATCCAGGGGGCGCTGACAAAAACATTTAGCTGTCTTCACCCGTGTTGAAAGGCGTCGAGGCTGGCCCGTGGAGTCCCCTGTCGCTCACTCGTGCACTCGGGGGCATCTTTCAGCGGCCGGGGCCGAATTGGAGATTCGGGGTCGTGGTTTTGGGCAGCAATGCTTGTCCATGGCTACATGTGTGTACATATATATATAAATAAAGAGATCTGATTATATAGATGTGTTCATACACACATACATAGTGCAAGTGTGTATATACATGTACATGTGCTTTGTGCAGGTATCTGAAGCACGTGCATGTGTCAGCGTACAGATCCGCCACCGTGCCTTCACCACGAAGCGCACCGCGCCCTGAGCACGAAGCGGAGCGCCCCAAGGCGCATACAGTGCCAAGTGCTGGGGGCATCGAAGCACTCTCTCACTCTCACGGGCCTAGACCCCAAGTTTGCCGGCCTGGCCTGCCGCACACGACGACGCCAAAAGCCTTGGGCACTGCCAAACAAGGTCCCAGTCGTAAAGCCCAAGATTGTCCAGGAAGGTACCAAGACGGCCCAAGGCAGCCTTAATGAAGACGGCCCAAGACCCCCCAACAAGGATCCGAGACGGCCCAACGAGCCCTCACAACAGAGAGCTCAACGGCGGCCCAAGGTTGCCCCCCGAAGAAGGCCGCAGGAGGGTCCAAGACCTCGAAGACGGCCCTGAAGGTACCCAAAGTTTGCCCCACGACGGCCCAGAGGGGCCCCCAAGACAGGCTCCAAGACGGGGAGGCCCCGTTGAAGCCCGCAGGAAACCCTAAGAAGCCCCCCAAGAGGCGTCCCCCAAGATGCTACCAGGAAGCCGCCAGGAGGCCCTACGAGGGCCAAAGAAGGCCGCCTGGTCCTCCTGCCTCCTCCTCCTCCTCCTCCTCCTCCTCCTCCTCCCTCCTCCTCTTCCTCCTCCTACTCCTCCTACTCCTCCTCCTCATCCTCCTCCCCCCCCTCCTCCTCTTCCACTTTGTTAGTGTCCCCAACTGTTCCCCCTCGGGGTTCCACAACGGCTGAGGGAGCACGTAGTTCAATAGTTTGGCCAAGCGTTGGCCCAACGTGTGGCCACATCGGCAGTTGCCAGAAAGGCAGTGGGGCGGCGGGGATTCGCCATAGGCGTCTGCGATGAAAAATGTATAGTCCCAAAAGGTCGTATAGAGTCTGTCTATGCACGTGTACTTGTATACATGTATACCTACATGTATGTATCTCTGTTGCTCGCACTGTCTTGACTTGGCCGCAATGGCACATCCAATGATCCATGGAGCGGCGCACTATGCAATGCCCGCGTCCTTCGCATCATACGGCACCCTGTGAGAGACGCGCTCCGGGCGCGTACGGCCGCACACCAGCATCACCTCATTACGTCTGATGCTTTGCACTGTGGTGGATCGCCAAGGCATCCGCGAGAGGTCCCAGGGCAGAAACCTCGAAGCAGCCGGAGACACAGAGAGTGCTGGACGCACGCAGGGGCAGTTGCAGCCAACCATGCCGACGAGGCGTCACCAGAGCAACCAAAGCGGCGCGCGGCGCCCATCCCGGGGAAGGGGGGCACACTCTCGGCGTCGCGGCCACGCGCGCGGCGGCGCGGCGCAAGTCGAGTCGTGCGGGCGCGCGCGGGCCGGGCCAGCTCACGCAGCACGGAGAAGCCGGGTCCATGCCCAGGGGAGATCGGCGGAGACACTCGCGAGGGGGGCAGCCGCGAGGGGAGAGGGGCGAGGGGGGAGGAGGCAGGCGAGGTGCGCTCGCGCCAGGACTGACGTCCTACCCCTCCCTCCTGTCCCTTCCCATTGCGCCGATGGCTGCTCGAGCCGCTGGCGCGTAGAAAATATTCAACCTGGACCTCAAGAGAAGACACCATCGTGTGGTGCGCAATCGGAAAAAGGGGAGCTGCGCACTCAGGAGGAGGAGGTGGCGGGTGAGCAGGAGGACGTGCAGGAGGAAACAGGAGGAGGAAAAGGAGGAGGACGAGGAAGGACGAGGACTAGGGCGAGGAGCTTCACAACTAGAGTGAAATAAAAGGAGCGGGAGGAGCAGGAGGACCAGGGGAAGGCGGAGGAGCTGAGCAGGAGTAAAAGAGGGAGGATGATGAAGGAGGAGGAGGAGGAGAACAAGGACGAATAGCAGCAGCGGAACTGGAGTGGAAGGAGCGGAGGAGCAGGAGAATCCGGGGAAGGCGGAGGAGGAGAAAGGAGGGGGGGCACAACGATGAGGAAGGACTCGGATCCAGAAAAGTGTCCCACGCTGGACCGAGAGGGCCATGCTGAACAACGGGAGCACCACGCTGATCCGAAAATAAGGCCCCCGCTGCAGCGGGGACACCGTTTCGAAACACCGAACAATCGGATTACAAAAAAAACTGGGAAAGACCATGGTTGCCCAATTCTGTGAAGAAACAATACGCGGAGAGGGCGGAGGGGCGAGTCGTATTCAGAATGTGTAAGTGTACAGGGGAAGAGAGGCAAGACGGGGGAAACGAGGACAAGGAGAAGCAGTGCGACACCTGGTGCACCACGCACGCCGGGGAAGCGGTGTGGGGAGGTTGGCCCAGCACCGACGCAAGAAATCCACGCTGACCTTAAAGAATGAATGGTTCTTCCACTTCTTGCCGCTCCGACGAGAAACCACTGGCGAAACATCGAGCGCCAACTGCTGTCCCCAATATTTCTTTGCGCGCCTCAGTGCGATCTTGTGGTGCTCCCCCAGACCCCTGGCGAAACAGCGAGCGCAAACGCCTTCCCCTATGTTCCGTTGTGCGCCCCCGTGCGATCTTGTGGTGCTCCAAGAACCCCTGGCGAAACAGCAACCGCAATCGCCTTACCCATTCTTTCTTTGCGCGCCTCTGTCCGTTCTTGTGGTGCCCCACAGACGCCTGGCGAAACAGCGAGCGCAATCGTCGAGGGCGTCCAAGAGGGAGGCGTCCAAGAGCGGGGGTCACAAATCATGGCACCACGTGCGCTGCCCAGGGTGGGACCAGGGGTCGTGTGAAGAAAAAGGGGGGGCATGAGATCGGGGGAAAATCATGGCCCCGGCCATGATACTCCCCCACAAGTCATCACCCCCTTCGTTGCCGCCACCGAAATCGCCTTCTCCAACATTTGTGTGCGCGCCCCTGTCCGTTCCATGGAAGTTCTTTTTTCTGATCACATACAGACCTCGTGAATGAGACCACCACAGGCTTGGCCATGCTAACTGCAGAGCCCCATAAATCGTGATCAAAGCGCTCAGTGAAACAATCACGCATTAGCGAAAGCCTCTTCGGAGCTTCTCCAGAAGGCTCTGTGTTGGGCGCGCGTTATCCATCCAACGTTGTGGAATGGGTTCTCGCACTCCACCTCTCCATAAACGGCGGTCAGTTGCGCGTCCCATCACCAAGTCGTAAACCTTCCCGAGCCTTGAAAGTGGCCCGAGCATTGCCTCTGTCCGTTCTTGTGGCTCCTCCCCTCGCGGACGCCCGCGGACGTCGTCGGTGGCCCTGGCCCAGAGGAAGCCCCGCGAGTGGATTGGCCTCTGTTCGGGCCGCTCTCCATGGACGGGGCAGAACCCAGTAAAGAGCTCTTTCGGCTGCGGACCACTGCCTGCCAAGCATGCGAAAACACTGCCGAGCTGGGGAGAAAGATCGATACAAGGAACATTCCCGAAACAGTAGAAGGACTTCGGGCTTCTTCTTTGCGTTACTAACGAATTGGATCGGTGTGTCGGGGTTTCGGCTGGTGCCCAGTTGGTACCGCCTCGTTGCCGCCTCGCGCGCTGGGTGGGTGTGTCAGGGTTTCGGCTGGTGCCCGGTTGGTGCCGCCTAGTTGCCGCCTTTTTGTCGCCTCGAGAGCTGGGTGGGTGTGTCGAGCTTTCGGCTGGTGCCCGGCTGGTGCCATGCTGCCGCCTCGTTGCCGCCTCACTGCCGCATCCCTCGCCACATAGCTTGCACCACGTAGCTCACGCGTCCACGGTACGATAACTTACTCTTTGGGGCCCGCGCTGGTAAACATGTATGTATAAAGATGTGTATGTGTATGTGCATATATGCATGTGGATATATCTGATACATAGATTAAGCTCTAGCGGGTGCTCCACCAGTCGAGATGATAAGACGTGACAAGGGATAAAAGATCGGACGGGCGGACCTCTTGATGTGAATCACGAGCACCTCCGGAGGATCCTTGGCCGCAGAGAGAAGTGTGTTGGGGGAGGGCGAAGCAGTAGATCGCGAGTGCGCAACAAGTGCGAGCTCGCAGATGCCACGTGCAACGAACGCCGGTGCGCGTCCTTGCGTGCAAACGCGCACGCTGCCTTCGCGCAGTACACACCTGTGACAGCGAAAGATGCGCGGACACACTTGCGGGCATCAAGGAGAATGTACGCACGCTGGCTCGCGCACATACACGGCTGCGAGCACACCTGCAAACCAAGGCTCGACTGAAGTCGGGCATGTCCCTCTACAGGAGAACTGTTCAAAATAGTCAAAAATAGTCTGGGGGCTATTTTTCTACTATGTTTGCCTATTGTTGAATATGTTTGGGCTATTTTTCCAAACCCTCCTTGGTTGGGTATTCGTTTTGAATAGAGCAGTGTGGTCGCGTCCCTTCTCCCTTCTCCCTTCTCCCGCCTCCCGCCTCTTCTTGTCTTGCCTGCGGGGGGCTGCGATCTGTGAAATTGTCGCCACTTTCGAGGCCTGCTGGGGGGTCCAGCATAGAGGGTAACCGCGGCAGATTCAAATTAGACCTCGCCATCCCTGGGGGGCTGCGATCTGTGAAACTGTCGCCACTTTCGAGGCCTGCTGGGGGGTCCTGCATAGAGGGCAACCGCGGCAGATTCAAATTAGACCTCGCCATCCCTGGGGGGCTGCGATCTGTGAAACTGTCGCCACTTTCGAGGCCTGCTGGGGGGTCCTGCATAGAGGGTAACCGCGGCAGATTCAAATTAGACCTCGCCATCCCTGGGGGGCTGCGATCTGTGAAACTGTCGCCACTTTCGAGGCCTGCTGGGGGGTCCTGCATAGAGGGTAACCGCGGCAGATTCAAATTAGACCTCGCCATCCCTGGGGGGCTGCGATCTGCGAAACTGTCGCCATGTTCGAGGCCTGCTGGGGGGCCCAGCACAGTGAGGGCCACGGGCGGATTCAAATTAGACCTCGCCATCCCTGGGGGGCTGCGATCTGCGAAACTGTCGCCATTTTCGAGGCCTGCTGGGGGGCCCAGCACAGTGAGGGCCACGCGCAGATTCAAATTAGACCTCGCCATCCCTGGGGGGCTGCGATCTGCGAAACTGTCGCCATTTTCGAGGCCTGCTGGGGGGCCCAGCACAGTGAGGGCCACGCGCGGATTCAAATTAGACCTCGCCATCCCTGGGGGGCTGCGATCTGCGAAACTGTCGCCATTTTCGAGGCCTGCTGGGGGGCCCAGCACAGTGAGGGCCACGGGCAGATTCAAATTAGACCTCGCCATCCCTGGGGGGCTGCGATCTGCGAAACTGTCGCCATTTTCGAGGCCTGCTGGGGGGCCCAGCACAGTGAGGGCCACGCGCGGATTCAAATTAGACCTCGCCATCCCTGGGGGGCTGCGATCTGCGAAACTGTCGCCATTTTCGAGGCCTGCTGGGGGGCCCAGCACAGTGAGGGCCACGCGCGGATTCAAATTAGACCTCGCCATCCCTGGGGGGCTGCGATCTGCGAAACTGTCGCCATTTTCGAGGCCTGCTGGGGGGCCCAGCACAGTGAGGGCCACGCGCAGATTCAAATTAGACCTCGCCATCCCTGGGGGGCTGCGATCTGCGAAACTGTCGCCATTTTCGAGGCCTGCTGGGGGGCCCAGCACAGTGAGGGCCACGGCAGATTCAAATTAGACCTCGCCATCCCTGGGGGGCTGCGATCTGCGAACCTGTCGCCACTTTCGAGGCCTGCTGTGATCCCCGTTTTCGAAGTGGCTAGGAGTGCTCAGGAATTGTAAATCATCAGCTTTATCAAGCCCTTTTCCTGTAGCCAGTGTCCTGCGAGTCTCCCGAATTCCGTCTGCAGACATATGTAACCCTCGCTCCGTCATCGCCCCCTTATAAAGTATCCTAAACTATTTGCGCCCCGCTGTTGCGCAGGGGTAGGGTACGTCGCCAGGGTAATTATTTTTCTTCCAAAATCCGCCTGCAGGGAGGCAGGCCCGACCTAAGGTTGGACATGAACGACATTGGTCTGTGCGTGCATGGCGGTCGGAAGAGATTGGCACAGTCGGTACAAACATGAAGTGTGAAGACGCTCCAAAAGATCGAGCTTCGGCCCTCGCCCGAGAAGGGAAGAACAAAGCAAGGTTCTTCGGATTTGGAGAAAGAGGCGCGCCAACGAGATCAGCATCTGAACCTCCAATCTTCCCACGACCGGCTAGCATCTGTGGCCTGATGCAGACTTGCATCTGCTCGCGCGCACTCAAGTGCCTGCACGAGGATGGAGGGAAAGAAAACGAGGACCACAACCAGGACTGACCTTAGAAACGCCGATGCCGATCTTGGACATCGTCCACCTTGATAATCATCAATTCGTGGGTCCTCCTCGCGAATCTACAACGGCTGGTATAAACAAGATCTCGCAGCACCTGTCATGGTCATCGTTCTGCTTCGCACGAAGGAAGCAAGCCCTGAGGGGATCGGGTCCTGGACAGAGGAGGAGGAGGAGGAGGAGGAGGCGGCGGGGAGGAGGAGGAGGAGGAGGAGGAGGAGGAGGAAGAGGAGGAGGAGGCGGGGGAGGAGGAGGAGGAGGAGGAGGAGGAGGAGGAGGAGGAGGAGAGGCAGGACCAACGATCCGTCCTGTGTCGTTTTTCTTTCCCGTCCGGGGGCCGATGGAAGGCCCAGGGAGCCCCAAAAGCAACGAGAACCCTCCGGACCTGTTTTCCTCGGGAACCGCTTGCTTCATGGCGAGCCTCTTCAACGAATTCAGAAAAAAAATGCTACGGTGGTCGAAAGCAAGCTTCGCATTTGCGCACAACCCGTGTTATATACACGCAGACATACATATATATATATATAGATCTAGATCTAGATCTAGATATAGATATATATATATATATATATATATATACAGATGCCAGCCCTCATGCATCTGCGGAGTCATCGCGAACTTTCTCGCCAGAGCCTCTGCCTCCCGTTCCGCAGCCTACTTCGGGGTTGAACGTGAGGCCGCCAGGGACGATTGCGCTACAGAACGACACCCGGCGTCCGAGAAACAGGTCTGACTCAGAGAGGACCCGCTCGCTTCATGGCGAGATTCTCTCCGGCGCCGGGCCCCCGGACCGCGACCCCGCGGATACGGACGCCCCGCGCGGAACGCATCCGTGGTGCGTATCCGCGGGATCGCGCCCCAGAATCCAGACCGCGAGGGCGCGGGCACCGATATACGTTCGCCGCTCGTGGGCTTCTCGGCATAGGGGAGAACGGGTCCCGAGGGAAACGGGCCCTGGACCCTGGGGCCTTTCCCCCTGGACGAGCTCTTCATCCAGAGTTTTTTTTTCGGACGGTCCAGGAGCCGTTGGAGGGCGCCGAGAGTCCAAAGCGAAAAAAAAAAAAAATCCCAGTGCGACCCTACCTAGGAGTTGGAACCCCTAGGAAAGCAGCATTAGTAGTAACAGTAACGCTAAGCTAAAGCTAAGCTAAAGCTAAGCCACAGCTAAGCTAAAGCTAAGCTAAAGCTAAAGCTAAGCTAAAGCTAAGTAAGCTAAAGCTAAGCTAAAGTTAAGCTAAAGCTGAACAACAGCTAAGCTAAAGCTAAGCTACAGCTAAGCTAAGGCTAGGCTAAAGCTAAGCTAAATATAAGCTAAAGTTAAGCTAAAGCTAAGCTAAAGCTGAGCAACAGCTAAGCTAAAGCTAAGCTACAGCTAAGCTAAAGCTAAGCTAAAGCTAAGCTAAAGCTAAGCTAAAGCTAAGTTAAAGCTAAGCTAAAGCTAAGCTAAGCTAGCTAAGCTAAAGCTAAGCTAAGCTAAGCTAAGCTAAAGCTAAGCTAAAGCTAAGCTAAAGCTAAGCTAAACGCTAAGCGAAAAGCTAAGCGAAACGCTAAGCTAAAGCTAAGCGAAACGCTAAGCTAAAGCTAAGCTAAAGCTAAGCTAAAGCTAAGCTAAAGCTAAAGCTAAAGCTAAAGCTAAAGCTCCCAGGGACTGGGGGGAACCGCTCCCAGGGGACTGGGGGAACCGCCCGGGGCGATTTCCACTGCCCAGCCCTTTCAGCTAAGAGAGAAAGAACCCTTCTAGGCAGAGCCTAGGTAGGAAAAAAAACGGCCACAACAACAACAACAACAACAACAACAACAACAACAACAACAACAACAACCACAACCACAATCACAACCACAACCACAGCAACAACAACAACAATCATTTTAAGACTGTTCGCCCTTATCTGCTCGAGTGTCCGATAACGCGTATTTCCCAAACCCTAGATACCTGGCCTCTTCGTATTCGATCGAACCCCTTTTGGGAAGCATTTTCTCCCCTGCAGGCTGGGCCCCGGCAAGCGGCGGGGCGGCCGCGGACCGTCGTCCTGGCCAGCCGCAGCGCTGATCGGCGGGGCGGCCGCGGACCGTCGACCCGACCCCAAGAGGGACGGACAAGGGACCAACCACGACAACGACGACGACGACGACGACGACGACGACGGCGACGACGAGGACGACGGCGACGACGAGCGAAAGCGAGAGCGAGAAAGAACGACAGCAGGGCCACCAAGGACACGAAGTAGGCCACGAAGGGCGACAGCGGGGACACGAAGGGAATGCGTATGGGGCCACGAAGAGCGCGAACGAGCGGGGGCCACGAAGGGCAGATAATGCGGGGCCACAGAAGGCAACGATGGGGCCACTGAGGGTAGCAACTGGGCCACGTAGGACAGTGAGGGGGCCACAAAAGACGACTACGGGGCCACGAAGGGCATGCACATGTGGCCTCAATGGGCGCGATTCATGGGTGCCTGGGTGTCGGGAGCGCGGCGCTTGAGCAAATTTTTTTTTAAAAAAAAAAAAAAAAAAAAAAAAAAAAAAAAAAAAAAAAAAAAAAAAAAAAAAAAAAAAAAAAAAAAAAAAAAAAAAAAAAAAAATCCAACGCAAGGGCGTTATTCTTCAGTGAATTGCAGGCAAATCTCCAGCGAAAGCGCGACTCCAGAGCCCCCGGAGAGCGATTCCTCAATAAATTGTAAGGAAGTCCCAAGCGAGAGCGCGACTCCTGGCTAAAATGCGAGGAAGTCTCGGGCGGGAGCGGGGGTCCTGGCTAAATTGTGAGGACGTACAATGTGGGAGCCGTTGTTGTTGTAACCCGGGGGCCAAGGACCCAGTTGGAGCCTCAAAACTTTCCTTCACAAAAAACAAAGTGCGAGCGTCGAGGGGCACACTTTGATTGATAAAAAACAATATGCACCAATGGGGGGACTCAACAATACTTATTCTTAAAAAATGAAGTGTCAACAACAACAACAACAACAACAACAACAACAACAACAACAACAATTACTAGCACGTGGGGACACTCCGTTCTCACCAGTGCCAGGGTTTTCATAGGAGGCGGGCAATACCCCCACTTTGTGGGGGGGCCGGTTCAAGCTCTACCAAATTTCCAAACGACTCTTCGCCACCACCCACACCCAGCTTCCCGCCCTATGACGTTCGGACACTTCACTTCGTGGCATGCGGACGACCGTGGCTACTATTCAGGGCCCCGCGGCCGACGACGACGGCGTGCGCGCGCGAAGAAAAAACGAATGTGTCCCGCATGGTATTATTTGACAGGGATGATGGCCCTGGCAGGTGCGCAACCGTTGTTGCAGAAGTTCGAAAAAGTTGCTCGCAAAAGCCCGTTTGACAGAAATGTTTAAAAAGTGTTGGGTTTCCTACGAATCCGCAAGAGCGCGCGGGATGAAAGTTTGACAATTTTTTTTTGAAAAACCATTGGTTTTTTGATGTTTTTATGTTAAAATCGCTACGAAAACTAAGGTTTTGGAAGGATTTCGTCTTGCGCGCGCGAATGTCCACTTTACCTTATTTTTTGCAAGGGATTCTTGAAGTTTGGTTATGCTAGAGCAAGAAATGTCCACTTTAGCTTATCTTTTGCAAGGGAAAACCGATCGTAACAACACAACCGGATCCGGACTCCCCCGTTCTGCCTGAGACTTCCTCACGAAAATGATGAAAATGAGGCTGCGGCCTAGGCGCGGCGGGGGGGTCGTGCACCAGGGGTCCCAACAATAATAATTCTTTAGAAGTAATAATGTTCAACAACAACAACAGCCACAACCACAACCACAACCACAACCACGACGACGACGACGACAACAACAACATCAACAACAACAACAACAACAACAACATCAACAACAACAACAACAACAATAACAACAACGACAATAACAACAACAACGACAACAACGACAACAACGACGATGGCAAGAACAACAACAAAAAGCAGCAACAACAATAACAACATAACAACATAACAACAGCAAAAACAACAGCAACAAGAACAACAGCTACAACAACAATCGTGTATAAATATATATATATATATAATCAGGACCGGTTCCGTCGAGACCCGTTTCCCTCGGGATCCGTTCCCCCCACGGTGATCGTGAGATATTGCGCGTTTCCTCCCTCGAGAGGGGTCGCCGCCGGCATCGGCGCTCGGAGCCTCCAGCGTGGGCCGCGACCGCCGCCGGGCGCCCTCGCGCAGCGGCGGCGGGGCCGCGAGGCTCCTCGAAGGCGATCCTCTTCTCGCAGTCGTTCTTCCTCGCGCCGCGCACCGGACACAGATTGTGCGGGAACAGGAAAAAAACGTCCCAGGAAAAGGGCCGTAGCACCCCGCGGTTGCGGATCAGAGTGATTGGGGGGGGGCGGCGGGGACGTCGGCAGTATGCGAGGCTCTGAAATAAAAACCGCCGCAGGGGCCAAATCCTTACAAGCATAGCAACGAGCCTGCCGCTGGCGCCGACGTTTTCGCCAAGCACTGTGGGTGGGTCACGAATGAAGCGGGTGGATCGCGTGTGGGCCGCTGGGTGGGAGCATGTCCCAGAAAAGTGCTTTGGGTCCGACGAGATCGGGGGCGGTCCAAGAGGGGAGCGTCGAGGTGGAAGGGTTTCGCAGACCGTGGCCTGAGAAGCGTACGCGAGAGAGGGGGGAGCCAGGTGCTGAAGGAAGCGGGTCCTGGACCCTGGGGCCTTCCCCCAGCACGAGATCTTCATCCTGCGTCGTTTTCTGACGGCCCCGGGCCCCGCGAAGGGCCCCACGAAGACAGAAACGACGACAAAACCTCAGGTCGCGGTTCCCTCAGGGCCCGCGTTCTCCCATGGCGACGATCATTCGAGGTTGTACGGCCCCCCTTCGCTCGACGCCAACAGAAAAATGTGTCGGCCCCGTGGTCTTAGCGCCGTGTATCCACGCGCTGCGACCGCTGCGGAGGCGCGGGCGGGGAGGACTCGAGGCCAGCACCGTGCCATCCTGCCGCCGCTCCTCACCATCCTGTTGCCGCTGTGGCTACAATCAACCCGTATAAGAAGGACGCACGATAAGGACGCAAGGGCCTTGGAAGGCCATGTCGACAGTTTGCGAGCGGGGCGCGGCCAGCGAAAGCGACGAAGGATGGGCCGAGTGGGAAGGATGCTAGGGTGACCTTGGAAAGTCGCTCATCCATACTAGGCGGGTTGACTGTACTGATCCTCCTCCCTCTCCGCCTGACCCATTGGCCCAATGATGGGAGAAATGCCGTCCTGACGTGGCCATCCTCCAGGGCGGGGATGATCAAACCAACAGCCTGGCGAATGGGCACCGCGCCTCTGGCACGAAGTGGAGTGCCCCAAGGCTACGCAGCACTGAGAGGTAGACGCTGCGCTGCTTCTGCAACGAGAATTGTCACGGCCTGGGCCAGTCGTGCCCCGGACCTTTCTGGGGTTTTCCGTCTGGTTCCCGCGAGTTATGTGGTGTTTTCTGCGCCTCCTGTGGACGCTGTGCCTCCCCCCAAAGCGACCTCCCGAAACCTCCCATGGGTCCAAAAGGGCCCCGAGCCGCCGAACGATCGCTCTAAGACGCCCAAGAGGGCCTCGAGATGGCCCAAGAGGCCTCCAAGACGCCACAAGAGGCCTCCAAAGAGGGCCCCAAGAGGCATACATCATGCATCTTCCTCCGGATGTGATTTGGGCGCACTCGCCCTTTCGGCTTCCCGACGCCCGACGCCGGCCAAGAGGCCCCCAAGACCACCCCAAGACGGCCCGAGAGGCCTCCAAGAGGGCCCCAGAACGGCCTAGGAGCGCCCCAAGACAGCCCAGGAGGCGCCCAAGAGGCGGTCAAGAGGCGCCCAAGACGGCCCAAGAGGGCACCAAAAGGGGCCCAAGAGAGGGAGCACGGACCAAAAATCAGACTTTTCCGCCCGAAGAGGCCCCCAGGGGACCCGAAGAGGCGCCCCAGAGGCCTCAAGAGGCCCCCAAGAGGTCCCCAAGAGGCTTTTTGTTGATCCCCAAGGCCCCCAGCGGATCCCGCCACAAGGCCCGTCGCCGCAAAATGCGGTCTGAACTCAGGTCTCCACGACCCGCGACCCGCGACTTCATCAGCTTCACCTCGACGCCGCCCCGCAATGCTTAGCCGCGTTGCATTGGCAGGGCGGGGTCATGAGGCAGCTGCTTGCCCGTCCGGGGGTGCTTCCCTGCCAGGATGCGGTCCCTCTTCTTTCTCTTGGATTCGTCCTTTGATGACTTGCCCTTCTTCTCCAGAGGCCCTGGGCAGGCTGCCCCGAACCCCGGTCTCCTGGTCGCCGGGTGGGTTCCGCACGTCACGCACACAACGTACGGTCAGTGCACATCCACTCGATGCTCTCGCTCCGCGGGTAGCGCTTTGCCATCATCTCGCTCCCCCTTTTGAGCTCCAGCCGCCGCTGCCGCCACCGCCGCTATGGCCACGCACGTCTCGAGCGACCCTGAGGTTCCAGTCCTTCGCACCCCAGTTGACCTCCACGGCGGCGGCTGGCACACCGACTCCCACAGCTTCTTGCGCATGCGGTAGGATGCCGCTCTCTTGCCACACCTCTCGCACACGAGCCACTTACCGACCGTCACCACCTCGTGCATCGTCAGCGCCAGCTTCGGCTTGACTAGCTTCCTCCGCGGCTTCCCTGGCACTCGTTTGGGGACGTCGGGCCACTCGCCTCCCATCTCCTGGCACCATCAACCGATGTCCTGCACCGCCCAACGCACCCTTGTGCCCAGTTCGTCCAGCGCCTGCTTCCCGTAGTTTGCGTCCAGCGCCGCACCCTCCTTTGCCGGCAAGTCCACGGCGCCGCTGCTCGTCGCAATCTTGAGCTCGTCACCCTGCAACTGCGCAACCTTAGCCTTTGACCTATACACCTCCACGTGGTTCACCATGCTAACGTCCAGGCCCATGTCCTTCACCTTGTGCCAGATCCTCCGCCACAGATCTGCGCGCGGCGTCTTCCAGCTTGTGCGCCACCTTTCGCCCTGCTGCAGGTCATCGATGCTGCCCTTGTGGTTCGTGTAGATCCTGCAAGGCGGGAGCACACTCTCGAGCACTTTGAGGAAGACCCAAATCTCCGCTCGCTCGACCTGCCTCTGCACTGGCAGCGTACAGGGTAGCGGGCCCCACAGCTGCACCTTCGGCTTGCATTCGTCTGTGAGTGGCATGGTCGCCGAGCCCGTTTGCGCCCACTCACTGTAGCCGAGCTTCGACCCGTCGCACACTATGTCGCCTGTGAACAGGTCGTCGTCGCCCTCGAGCACCGCCCAAAGAGAGGCCCCCAACACGCCCCCCAAAATGCCCCCCGAGAGGCCTCAAACCTGCCTCCGAGAGGCCCCCGGGGCGCCCGGCGTGCTAGACACTTTCGACTTGGATTCGTTTAGAAAAACTCCCTGGGACTTCGGCCCGTCCCGCCAGCCATCCGAAAGGCCGCACAAGGCAGCATAAACCACCCCAACGTCCACAACAAATTCTCCAAGGCGGCTCAAGATGGCCTCTAAGATGGCCACGTTGGCCCAAGATGGCCTACAAGATGGCCTCCAAGTCGCCCCAAAGATGGTCCACGATGGCTTCCAAGACGGCCCGAGAGAGTCCAAAATGCCTTCAAGTTCGTCCAAGAAGCCTCAAAGACGGCCCAAGATGGTTCCAAGATGGCCTAAGACTGACCAAGAGGCCCACAAGAGGCCTCCAAGACGTCTTCCAGGAAGGCCCGACAGGGCAAAAGTCATAGATTTGCCTGAGGTGTTTGAAGGACGTTGGCATTTCCTTATTATCAGCTCTCCGACGGCCCAAGACGGCTCAAGAGGCCCCCAACATCGTCCCAAGAGCGCCCAAGAAGCCTCCAAGATGGCCCCATGACAGCCCAAGAGGCCCCAAGACAGCCCAAGAGCCCTTAAAGACATCCTCCAGGAAAGCCCAAAAGGGTTAAAATGGCCTCCAGACGGCCAAGATGAAATTCAAGATGCCTCCAAGACGGCCAAGATGGCCCAATTGAGCCCCAGAGTGCCTCAAGCCGTTCCCATGAGGACTCTTCCTCCCTTTTTTCCTCACCCTCCTCCTCTTCCCCAACCTCCTCCACGTGTTCCCCGAAAGCTCCCCAACCGAGTCGGGGAACACTCGTTCCGAAAGATTGGCAAGGATCTGACCCGACCTTCGGCCAGCAGGCCCCAAGACGCCTTTAAGAGCTCACAATAACCCCCTAAATACCCCGAACACGCCCATTCCTCACTCTCCTCCTCGCCCCCGTCTTCCCCCACGCGTTCCCCGAAGGCGAACCAACCGACTCGGGGAACACATGGTCCGATAGCTTGGCAGGGCTCTAGCCTCAACGCTCGGCCACATAAGCGCTTCCGAAAAGAGACGGGGCGGCGATGACTCGCCGTAGGCGTCTTCGATACCGTGAGATGCAAATGACAGCAGAGGTCAAGGTCAAGCCTGTATGCCCGCGATGGGGCGGCCGCATAGGGCACAGGCGGGTGAAAACTAGCAGGCGCTCACGTGGTGAAGAAAATCTCCGGTCACACAGTTCCAAGAATGTGGGTTTTTGGCTGCTACTCTCCAGTCACCGATCCCGTACTTGTCGCAGAAGCACTCGACATCACACTCCCACGTCTTCCGCGGTCTCCCTTGGGACCTGCTTCCGGCAGGTGTCCATGCAAGCATGCGTGACAGCCATATGTCTGCAGGCAGGTTGGCAACGTACCCGGCGAAGTTCCAGCATTGGCGGAACAGTGCTTCCGACCAAAGTTTGGCCTGAGCGCCTTGCAACTTATCGGTAACACGATCGTGCAACACATGTAATATCTCATGCCATGGACAGGTCCAGTCGACCTCGCGTGGCGGCCCGACATCTTGTCGAAGAAACTTGCGACACGCAACGTCCAGCTTCTTCCGCTCGGCTGCATAGACCACGCGGTGAGCAGAACCAAACATAGCAATCGGGGTGATGACGGCATGGAAATGGTTCAAGCGCAGCTCAACCGGTACACGCTTTGCTGCGAGGATCCACCGGATGGCGAAGAAAGCCCTTGCAGCAGCTTGAAGATGGTATTCCTGGTCTTGCTTCACAACGTCGGTCCACAAAATGCATCCTAGCCATTTGTGAGAGTTCACGCGCTTGATACATACACCAGAGGGGAGCAAAAGCTTGTCCGGCGGTTGCGCCTCGGTAGTCAGGGCTGCAGCTTTGTCGGCGTTCAGCATCAGGCCAACTGCGGCGAGCTCCTCAACCAGCGACGCCAGAAGACTCGCAGCCTCTTTTTGCGATTTAGCGAAAATGCAACGTCGTCAGCAAACCGCAAATCCAATAATCGACGCAATCCGTCTCCCAGGTCAAACCCTGCTGCCCCGGACTTCCAGCGCCAACGGGCCATCGCCCACTCCATCAAACAACAAAAGAGCCTTGGGCTGAGAACGCAACCCTGTCGGACTCCAGCTCGGATGTCAAAAGGGTCGCTGCGTTGAGAGCCGCCTTTCACCTGCCCGGTCTGTTTCTCGTAAAGCACCTGCAATATCCATATGAGGTGGTCGGAGATACCGTGCCCGCGCAAAGCCGACCACAGAGCAGTCCAATCCACACGATCGAAAGCCTTCGACAAATCCAAGCTCACAGCCCAAACTGGTACACCAACCGACCTTGTCTTGTCCAAGAACATGTTTGCTGTCAGGAGGTGTTCCTCGATACGGTAATCGGCCCAGAAAGCGTGTTGTTCTTCAGGTTGGTGGTTGTCCAGCTTTCTCTCTAAGCTCACCAACACTAAATATGCAAATAGCTTGTAAAAAAAACGTACGCTGGCGATGGGCCGGTAATCAGAAACAGCTACGGCCTTCGCACTTTTCGGAAGACGGAAGACAGCAGACACGATGGAAAGGGAAGGAGACGGGAGAAAAACTATCAACCTCAGAACCTCAAGAAGGATGGAGAGGGGGGGGAGAGCTAAAATGGCACGCGGCCCTAGCCATGGTGGCCCTCCTCCTCCCTTCCTTCCTGCCTTCCTTCCTTCCTGCCCTCTTCCTTTATGAATAACTCCTCCCCGTGGCACCTCCATCCGTGTCGGTGCGGCGGGCTGGGCGTTTCGCCCGAGACTCCCCCACCATATATGATCCCAGAGCTTGAGAACTGCAACAGCTTGTAAGGATGGAGGGCGGCCCGTTTTCGAAACGTGGCTCTCGCCTTTGCGCAGCCCACGGTTGGTTCAAAAGTGCACTATAGCTTGGACGATGGAGGGCGGTTCCTTTCCAAAATGTTGCTCTCGCCTTAGCGCTGCCCGAAATCGCCTTCAAAGTTTGCAGCAGTTTCGAGGATTCGCAGGGTTGTCGTCCCAGAAATAGGGTTCTGGGACGATTTGGGATTGCCAGGACGTAATAGTCACGTTGACTCGCGGTCTCGAAGTCCCAGGGAGTGCATTCTGGCACGGTTTGGGATCGTCAGGACGCAGGAGTCACGTTGATTTGCAGTGTTGAAGTCCCAAGAATGGTGTAATGGCACGATTGGGGATTCTCCGACGGTTGTCGTTCAATGAGGCATTTCTGGCAGTGAGAAAAAATAATTGCAGGGACCCGTGAAGAAGGAACTTGAAGGGAGGGCTCAGTGCAACATCCTTGATGCGTCTTGGGTTTAAGCTGATCATCCCCCTCCCCCGCCTCTTCCTCATCCTCCTCATCATCAGCGAAAACAGCATCATCATCATCATCATCATCATCATCATCATCATCATCATCATCATCATCATCATCATCATCATCATCATCATCATCATCATCATCATCATCATCGTCAGGATCATAATCATCTGCATAATAAACAGCAGCAGCATCACAGTCAGCATCAGCATCGTCGTGGCCACCATAATCATGCGCACTACCGTCATCATCCTCATCATCACCGTCGCCATTATCAGACTTATCATCATCGGCAGCATCGGCATCATCAACAAAAGTATCGTTATCAACATCGGTATCATCGACATGGTCATCATCTGCATCATCATCAGCAGCATCATCATGATCAACAGCAGCATCTGCATCAGCATCATCATAAGCATCAGCATCATCAGTATCATCATCAGCATCATCATCATCATAATCAGCATCAGCATCAGCATCAGCATCATCATCATCACCACCACCACCATCATCAGCAGCAGAATCATCCAACTCATCTTCACCCTCATCGTCATCCGTCCCGAAATTGAGGAAAGCCACGTCGGCAGATGGAGCCCAGTGGGCGCCAGGCCGGGCCGAAGGCGGCGTCCTCTTGCAGCGCTCGCAGAAGTACTTGTCCTTCCCGGTGAGGTACTCGGGGGCGCAGTACTTCCTGCACATCCCGGAGGAAGAGGGGGCGAGGACGAGGAGAACGCGGGGGGGGCGAGAGGTCGGTTGGTCGACACGGCTTGAGGGATCGTCTGGAACCGAAACGCTGCCTGGGGGTCGCTGTGGACCTCCAGAGGGTGAAGAAACTTAGGACAACAGCAGCAAAATGGCAATACTTAGATAAATAGATATATATATATATATATATATATACATGTCGCCCTGACAGGCGGAGAACGGAGAGGGGCAGGGGGAGGGGGAGTTAGATGCTCGTTCTGGGCACATGCCTGGAGCCGCGCGCTCCACTCAGGCGCCAAGGCCGCGTCGAACGTCCGTCGACTCGAGTCGACCTTGAGTCGAGCTGGAGTCGAGCTAGAGTCGAACTGGAGTCGAACAGGTCCGTTGGAGGGGCCTCAGGAAGGTCCTCGAGACGAGCATCCAAGGGGAGAGCGCGAGGAGAAGCAGCAGCAGCAAGAGCAGGAGCAGGAGCAGGGTCCGGAGCAGAAGCAGAAAAGGGCGGGCAGGACTTCGTGCCGCGTCCCAGAGGCGATCCGTCAGGCGCCCCCCCCCTCCTCCGATGGCCGTCAGCCAGTCTCTTGACCCCAATGGGATAGAGGATGGGGAGGAGGAGTAGGAGCAAGAGGAGGAGGAGGAGGAGGAGGAGGAGGAGGAGGAGCAGCAAGAGGAGGAGGAGGAGGAGGAGGAGGATTATCGGCGGCGAGCCTGAGGGGAAGAGAGAAGGGGCGGGCCTTCTGAAAAGGCTCGGAAGGCTTGGAAGCCCCCCGGCCTTCGGAGAAGTGTTCTGAGCCTTCCCCGACGACACAGGAAACTTCTCTGAAGGCGCGAGGGTTTCTGAGAAGTCCCGCCGCCTTCTGAGAAGGCCTTCTCCTCTCACTTCCCCCCTCAGCGCGCCGCCGAGATTAGGAGGAGAAGGCGAGGAGGACGAGGAGGAGGACGACGAGGAGGAGGGAGAGGGGTGGGGAGGGGGAGCGGAGAGGAGATGGGAGGAATACTCTCTCTCACACACAAACACTCACACACACACACACACACACACACACACACCTCATACGTGTCCGACGACGCGGCAACGACCGCAGAGTCGATTAAAAACAGGCGGGGCGTGCACCCTCAGTGGCCAGGCGTCGGC
>CAUYUJ010016480.1:10000-42500 GCA_963575745.1 Prorocentrum cordatum | reverse complement strand
CCCTCGAAGACGATCCACTTACCCTCCAAGGAACCCCGTGCCCTGCCATGAATGGCTGTGCGGTGTTATGTTCTGCGCCGCTGTGCGATGCCATGCTTTGCGTTGCAATGCTTTGTGATGCGATGCTTCTCTACGCAATGCCACGCCATGCTATGACATTATCTGCTCTGCCGTGCTCTTCTACGCCATGCCATGCCGTGCTCTACGATGCATCCCGCACCCTCTCGCGATCATTGCCCTGCTCGACATCCGACTGTGCGAATAGAGAGGAGATCTACGCCATGGTAAGGGATGGGAGGGAGGGGTAGGACGTCAGATACGACGTAAGCGCACCTAGCTTGTCCTCCTCCTCCTCCTCCTCCTCTTCCTCCTCCTCCTCCTCCTCCTCCTCCTCCTCCTCCTGTTGGCTCACCGCGCCCACCCCCCTCCGCCGCGGGCGGGCGCCGTCCTTTCTGCCCCGCCAGCACCGCGCCCGGCGGCACCTCGGGCGCGAATCCGCCGACGCCCTGCGGGGACGGCGCGCGGGGCGAGCGGAGCGGCAGCCAAAGCGCGCAGCGTCCAAACGCCGGCGCCCACGGACCTCGCCCGCCTGTCTTAGACGAGCGCGTTCCACCACTCGCAAAGTGGCTGCTCGCCAACGGCCTGGTTCCGCCGAGGAGGAGCTACGACCCATGACATCCGGGTGAACACGTGTTTTCGGCCGTTTGCGAGCAGCCACTTTGCGAGTAGTGGAGCGCGCTCGGTGGTTTCTACCCTCGCGGGCCCTGGAAACGACAAGGTAACTTGGTCTGCCGATTCTGGTGCCGATTCTTTCCCAGCTCCGTCGCTGATCTTTATTCGCTGACGGTTCCAGCCTCAGTCCGGGAGCCGCGCTCTCAAGGGGCAGTCTTTTGTTCCCACGCTCCAAGGGCAGTCTTTTGTTTGGAGCCGGCTAAAGGACAAGAAAAACGACCCTGCCGCTTCGGGGGAAAACTGCAGGCGCGGGGCAGCATACAGCTTTGTACCCCCGCCACGTGGCTCCTTCTCCAAGGGCGCTTAACTCGCGCTTCGCGCTGCGCGCCGCGCGAAGCGCGAAGCGCGAATAACTTCGCGCGCTCGCGCCGCCCCCCAGGGGAGAAGAGGAGGACAAGGCCTCGGAGCCGAGCCGCGAAGCGCGAAGCGCGAATAACTTCGCTCACTCGAGGGCGCCCTTGTTCTCCCCACGTTCTGGATGCATGCGCCACGCATGGTCCGCGGCTGCCGGCGGCGCGCGCGGCGCGCGCCGGCGAGGCGGCGCGGCGCACGGGTGTGCAGGTGCACGGCGCCGTGCAGGGGGCCCGTGCAACGACCACTCGGGAGCGAGGGGCAGGGAGGGAGGCGCAAAGAATCTCAACTGCAGGCGCTCTCCCCTTCTCTCTCTGGCCTAGTCTACGTCTTTCCCGTTCACCAAGACGCTGCGCTAGAGGATGTGACTGATGCTCTGACCGAACCGACCATCACACTCTGCGATCTCGAGCGCCTGCATCAGCAGTTCCATGAACCTGCACTGCAAGACGCTTGTCAATAGCACTCAAAACATTTTGCGTTGCCCGAGTAGGAGGCCACATGCGAAACCTACCCACCCCACAACTTCTGAGGGGTGAGGTGGGGTTCACTTCGCTCGGGAGGTCCTGAACAAGGTGTACCCCACCTCACCCCTTAGATTTCGTGGGGTGGTGGGGCAGGGTTCGCATGTGGCCTCATACTGGGTCATAGAGCCTGTGCAGATGACGCCAGACTTCCAGAGCGTGTCCCTCTGGACACGTAGTGAGATTGACCTGCTCTTCCTCCGCGGCCAGGAGCGCCTGGGCCTAGTAGAAGTGATCGTTTCTCTGTCGTGGGTCGCGCTCCAGCGCTGCGCTGCGGGCTGGAGCTGCATGGAGTAAGTTCTTGTACTAACTGTCTGCTGATGGCCCCCATGCAAATCTTGAAAACGAAGCTCAAATCTGGCAACAGATCTGCTTCTCCAGTGAATTGGCCAGGCTTGGACATGAGCCTGGTGACCACAAGCTTCTCGAGCGCTCGTGGCAGTCGGGCCTAGACTCTTACTAGACTCGTGCTGCGGCCCCGGCCGCCTCCGGTCTGACCCGTGCTCGGTACGGGTCAGAGCGGAGGCTGGTGTTTGCCGTAGTGCCGCCTGGAAATGTCCCGCCAGTTACATGCCGAGCGGGAGTCGTGAGGCGGGTGCCTGGATATTCCAAGCAGGGCTACCATTACGGACTCATGTGGTACGAAAGGGGCAGGTTCTGGCAACATTAACAACGTTGCTCTTCGAACTACAGCGTGAAAGCTTAACTCCGCCAACAAAATCAGCAACGGCGTCTGGGCAAGGCGCCAGCCGTCAAGGGCAGACCTCTCTCAACACAAGGCCATCGCGAGACACATCCTTGAACTTCATCGGTGTACATCCTCGCTGTTCTTTAGCTGGAAGAAAGGGTGCGGATCTTTTTTACAAAACAAGGCCGCGCGTGCGTGGCAGACCCACTGGACGATCGCCATGATGGGGGGGGAGGGGGCGGGCGGCTCCCGCAGCGGACTTGGGACAGGAGAGTGCGCTGCAGCTTGGTGGACGCATCCTGGATACACTCTGGTCCCCCACCTCCTCCTCCTCCTCCTCCTCCTCCGCCTCCTCCGCCTCCTCCGCCTCCTCCTCCCCCTGGTGGATGCATCCAGGTCTCCCACATCCTCCTCCTCCTCCTCCTCCTCCTCCTCCTCCTCCTCCTCCTCCTCATCATCATCATCATCATCAGCATCATGAGCAGCAGCATCATCAGCAGCATCATCAGCGTCATCAGCAGCATCAGCATCAGCATCAGCATCAGCATCAGCATCAGCATCAGCATCAGCAGCATCATCATCCCTCCTCCTTCCTCCTTCCTCCTTCCTCCTTCCTCCTTCCTCCTCCTCCTCCTCTTCCTCCTCCTACGCCTCCGCCTCCTCCTCCTCATCATCATCATCAGCATCATCGTCGTCATCATCATCAGCAGCATCATCAGCAGCATCATTATCATCATCAGCATCATTATCGTCGTCGTCGTCGCCATCATCATCATCATCATCATCATCATCATCATCATCATCATCCTCATCATCATCAGCATCATCATCCCCATCCTCATCTTCATCATCATCATCATCCTCCCCCTCCACCACCTCCTCGTCGCCGCCGCCGACGCCACCACCCCCACAACGTCATCATCATCATCATCATCATCATCATCATCAGCAGCAGCAGCATCATCATCATCAGCCTCATCAGCATCATCATCAGCATCATCAGCATCATCATGGTTGTAATCATCAGCTTCATCATCAGCAGCAGCCTAATCAGCAGCAGCATCATCAGCAGCATAGTCAGCATCACCACCACCACCACCAGCAGCATCATCAGCAGCAGCAGAAGCAGCATCATCATCGTCACCATCATTAACAGCAGCAGCATCAGCAGCATCCTCATCGTCGTCGCCGTCATCGGCAGCAGGACATCAGCATCATCATCGTCAGCAACAGCACCATCCTCATCAGGATCAGCATCATCATCATCACCATCATCATCAGCATCATCATCAGCAGCATCAGCGTCATCAGTATCGTCATCATCAGCAGCATCATCAGCAGTATCAGCATCTTCATAGTCAGCATCATCATGAGCATCATCATCGGCCGCAACATCATCAGCAGCCGTATCGCCAGCATCATCATCATCATCATCATCATCATCATCATCAGCATCATCATCATCATCATCATCATCATCATCATCATCATCATCACTATCAGCAACATCATCATCATCGTCATCATCATCAGCATCGTCGTCATCATCAGCAGCAGAGGCATCATCATCAGCAACAGCCTAACCAGTATAACCGTCACCGTCACAAGCACCATCACCAGCACAATCACGAGTACCCTCATCAGCATCATCTGCATCATCAGCATGATCGGCATGAGCAGCATCCGCACCATCATCATCATCATCATCAGCAGCAGCAGCAGCAGCAGCATCGTCATCATCATCAGCATCAACAGCATCGTCATCAACATCAGCAGTATCACCAACACCAGCATCATCACCACCCCAACAATCATCAGCAGCAGCATCATCAGCAACCTCATCGTAATCAGCACCATCGTCATCAGCATCACCATCATCATCACCGTCATCATCATCATCATCATCATCATCATCAGCATCCTCATCAACATCATCAGCATCATCATCATCATCATCATCATCATCATCATCATCATCATCATGAGCATCATCATCGCCATCATCATCATCATCATCAACAACAACAACATCAACATCAGCAGCACCGTCATCATCATAATCATCAGCAGCGTCATAATCAGCATCATCAGCAACAGCAACAGATCAGCAACAGCATCAGCATCATCACCTGCATCAGCATCATCATCAGTATCGGCATAGTCATCATCATCATTAGCATGCGCATCAGCATCATCATCATCATCATCAGTATCGGCATCGTCATCATCATCATCATTAGCATGCGCATCATCATCATCATCATCATCATCATCATCATCATCATCATCATCATCATCATCAATGTCATCGGCATCATCATAATCGTCATCATCATCATTGTCGTCATCACCATCAGCATAATCAGCATCATCAGCGTGAGTATCATCATCAACAATAGCATCAGCATCAGCATCAGCATCAACATCATCATCATCAGCATCATCATTATGTTCATCGTCATCGACATCGTCATAATCATCAGCATCATCATCATCAGCATCATCATCATTACCGTCATCGTCACCATCAGCAGCAGCATCGCAATCGTCATCGGCATCATCATCAACAGCCTCAGCATCGGCATCATCATCAGTATCAGCAACAGCATCAGCATCAGCATCATCATAATCATCATCACAATCTAAATCATCACAACCATCATCGTCATCATCAGAAGCATCATCATCAGCAGCATCGTCATCATCAGCAGTATCATCATCATCATCATCATCAGCAGCATCATCAGCATCAGCATCATCAGCAGCATCAGCTGCATCATCATAATCATCAGCAGCATCACCACCATCATCATCAGTATCATCAGCATCATCATCACCATCAGCATCATCATCAGCATCATCATCACCATCAGCATCATCATCATAATCAGCAGCATCGTCATCATCGTCATCATCATCAGCATCATCTTCCTCATCATCATCTGCATCATCTGCATCATCATCAACAGCATCATCAGCATCCCCGATCGTGCCGCATCCTCCGGACGGGCCTCTCCCCGTCTCGGGACTGGGGGGCCTGCCCGCCCGCTGCGCGGCGAGGCGCGGCGCGGCCCCGCCCCTCCTCGTTGGGGTTCGGGATGGGGACGGACACGTCGAAGATCACCTCTGCGCCCCGCCATGGGGAGGGCACGCTGCGCACGGAAGGAAGCCAGTGGTGAGGGGAACGACGAGGCTAAGGATGCCTCTTTTGGTGTTGAGCCTGCCGTGATGCCCGCTCGTGCCCAGCCCGTCCCGTCTGCAGGGACTTCGCCGCCCCCCTGTGATGGTGGGACGGGAAGACGGGCCGCCAAGCCTGGCACTGCACGTACGGTGCCAGGCTTTTGGAATTTGCCCCCTGCAGTGAGGACAGCGCGGCCCACCCCCACCCCCAGCCAGGACCCCCACTCCCGACCCGGTGATTCCAGGGGGTCCCGGCCGGAGGTGGAAGGGACCTGCTGGCCTCTAAGGACCCAACAACAGACGAGCACGTTCCACTACTCACAAAGTCCGCCAACCCCCTTGCGGGGCCAACAGGCTGCGAGGATGTGGATTGCAGCTCCCTGTTCCCGTTGCAGTTTCCAGTTTCCACTGTTACAGTCCTGCTTTCTGCTTCCTTACCATTAATTGTTGCTGTCCGCCCGAGGGGTGGGAGTCCCAAACAGGACTTTTTTCAACACGCCCTGGGAAGGTTCTCAATATTCGTGGGGGGGCCTGGGACATGAAAAAATACATGATATTCGCATCCCCGAGGTCATAATCCTTGGTAAATCCCACCAGCCCTTTGGGCGTGAGTGGTTTAGAGAGCCCGCTCTGTTCTCAACCCCCCTTCTTCCCATTCGGGGAGGGGTTTACCCCTCCCCCTACCCCCTACCCCTGGACCTGGAGAGAGTGTTCCGCGGGTCGTTGGAGGGGTCTTTTCCGACTCCTGGGAGGGCTAAAAAACGACGACCCTCACGAGGATTCTGGCCCCGACGGGGGGGCGGAGATAGGCCCCTCTCCTCTTCTGTGAAGCCAAAAACATTGATTTTACTAGGATTTTGGGGCCATTTTGGGCTTCTGAGGGGGCAGCGCTCATCGTCCTTCATAGCAAAATCGCTGATTTTACGAAGGTTTTGGGCTCATTTTGTCCTTCTCGGGGGGCAGCTCTCATTTGCGCTTCTGAGGAGGTCGCAAGAGGCCCCAAGATGGCCCCAAGAGGCCCCCAGGAGGCTCCCAAGAGGCCTCCAAGAGGCCCCCCAGAGGCCCCCAAGAGGCCCCAAGAGGCCCCCAAGAGGCCCCCAAGAGGCCCCCAAGAGAGCCCCCAAGAGGCCCCCAAGAGGCCCCCAAGAGGCCCCCAAGAGGCCCCCAAGAGGCCCCCAAGAGGCCCCCAAGAGGCTCCAAGAGGCCCCCAAGAGGCCCCACGAGGAGCCCGAACGACTCACACCAGGACGAGGGGCCCGAACGACTCACACCACGAAGAGCCCGAACGACTCACACCACAAGGAGGGGCCCGAACGACTCACACCAGGACGAGGCGCCCGAACGACTCACACCACGAGGAGCCCGAACGACTCACACCAGGACGAGGGCCCCGAACGACTCACACCACGAGGAGCCCGAACGACTCACACCAGGAGGAGGAGCCCGAACGACTCACACCAGGACGAAGGGCCCGAACAACTCACACCACGAGAAGCCCGAACGACTCACGCCAGGACGAAGAGCCCGAACGACTCAAACCACGACGAAGAGCCCGAACGACTCACACCAGGAAGAAGGGCCCGAACGACTCACACCAGGACGAGAGGCCCGGAGATATGCGGGGGCAGGCGGAAACACGCCTGAAAAACACGACTGTCGGCATGCTTCGCAAGAATTGCTGTTTTGAGATGGGCTGGTGGGGATACGCGAAGCGTGAAGAATTACATCATACCAGATTGAGGTCCCCGAGGCCATAAACCTTTCTGAGAATTCCTCAATCCTCGCGTCCCCGAGACCATAATCCCTAATAAATTACTCTACATGTGCATCCCCGAGGGCACAAACCCTCGTAATTACAGAATAATCGCGTCCCCGAAGCCATAAACCATCGAACATTATACAATATTCGCGCCCCCGAAAACATAAACCCTTATACATTACACCATACTTGCGTGCCCCAGGCCACAAACCTTCACAAATTACTCAGCATTCGCGTCCCAAGGACATAAACCCTTTTAAATTACATAACATTTGCGCCCCCGAGGCCGCAAACCCCCGTAAATTATTCAATAGTTGCGCCCCCGAGGCCACAAACCAACGTAAAGTATACAATATTCGCGTCCCCGAAGCTGTACACTACCGTAAATTACCTAACTAATATTCGCGCCACTATAAACCCTCGAAAATAAATATTGGCCCTCGCGTGAAGATCCGACATTGCTTCACGTCAGCGTCCCGACATCCCAACACAGCTCTGACAAGTCACATTCTAAGGGAGGGGGGCTGGCGGCATGGGGGCGAAGCCCTTACGCATAACTACTCGCAAAATGGCCTGGATCCGCCATGAAAGATTTACGATGCATTACAGTGATGAAGGCATGTGTTTTGTCGGACGTCTGCGAATAGGCACCTTGCGAGCAGTGGAACGCGCTCCGTGAAACAAGAACACCCCGGCTGCTGGCCAAGACCCCCTGGATCACCAGGTCGAGAGTGGGGGTCCTGGCTGGAGAGTGCCAATGGGTTGTGATGGCATCATCCCCACTCCTCCCTCATCTCGCTCCCCTCTTTCGGGCGCTCGCCAGCATGAATCGGGGATCCGCGGCTCTGGCGGGTGGGCGCCAGACCCACTGGTCTGGGAAGGCAACCCCCGAAGCGTAAGGCCGGTGCCGCCCGATGTGGCGGCGGAGCGCGTCGACTTCGAGGCAGGACACGTCGCGAATCCACGCGACTCAATCCATGTTTGAGATTCTACGCATGGGGGTCCCCCTGCCCACTGCTCCCTCCTCCCGTTCCTCCTCTTGCCCAACTCTACCCCGCATCCCTGCATCACACCCCGTTCTCGGTCTCCATCTCCTCCTCCGCCTCCTCCTCCTCCTCATCCTCCTCCTTCCCTCCTCCTCCTCCTCCTTCTCCTCCTCTCTCCTTGGCCCCCTGGCCTGCGCCCAGAGTCTCCTGAGTTCTGGTCTACCAGTCCTTGGATCCCCGAAAAAATACTGACGGGAGAGCTTGTTGTGGAAGGGTCGTGTCTTGCGCGCGGGCCTCGGCGGTATGGCAGAGCTGGATGGGGGGGGGGCCAAAAAAGAACTCCGAACGGAATATGGCGGCCGCCTGGTGGGGATCGACCTCAAGCAGTCTTTCGCATCAGCTTAGCACGTCAGCCGCCTCGCCATCGCAACCAACTGTCCTCAGGGTGAGTTTGTTGAATATGGATGATCAAAACTTTCTTGGCACCAAATCGGAGCCCGATTATGCCTTGTATAACCGAGGCAACTAATTTCTGGTGGCCCACCGCGTGTCCTCGGAAACAAGCAAAATGAAGGCCGAACCAATGTTGATGAGCTTCCCCTTGCTACTCGTGAGCGTAGGTTGGCAATCGGAAGAGAAGTTATGCATTTGCCGTTGCTGGAGCAGTGGCTGCTTCTCACCCCAAGCCCTCCCAGTGGAAAAGCAAGCTGACAGAAGGATTCTAGAGCAGTATCTCACCTAAGTATGTTGCACTTGCCCTGTCTTGCCAGTGGACCCCCCTATCCCGAAAAAAAAGCGAAACCACGAGAGTTCGTGAAAATTTGGCCGCCAACGTCTACTCTCAAGTTGGGGAGTGCGGCCGCGACCGAACTCAAGGCGGTAGCGTAGGCGAAAGTGCAACGGCATCTTCATCCACAGGGCGTGGGGAATCGTCGCAGTGCAACCCCAATGTGCTCAGAGGGTGTAACCCTCCTCCTGACCCCTCCTCCTCCTCCTCCTCCTCCTCCTCCTCCTCCTCCTCCTCCTCCTCCTCCTCCCCCTCCTCCCCCTCCTCCCTTTCCTCCCTCCTCCCTCCTCCGACCCTGTCCTGCACGACTTGTCTTGGCACGCGGAGGCCTGGCACTGCCGAGCGCGCGTGTGCCGCACTCGCGCGAACCCCTCCGCACCCTGTGGCGTCCTCGCAACCGTGAGCCCGCCTGCTGGGCCGTCCCATGGAGAATGCCAAAGCTGAACAAGTTCTGGCTCAACCCACTCCGAGGGAATAAGTGTGTTCTGCATGCCGTGCGGCAGCTTCATGAAAGGCGAACGAACATCTGGGCTAGATAACCCTGCGTGGAGAGGGGAGAGATGCCCTCAGACCGCAACAAGCTCAATTTCAAGCGTTTCTGCACCATCCAATCCCCCAGATAGGGCTGGCCAGGACCCTCGAGCCTGCGGTCCCTGTGGCGGATATGGTCCGCATGGCTGAAAAATGTCCGCCAACGCCCGCCTGCCGGGGGCAAGAAAGCATGTGAGATGATTGGCCGTCTCCCCCTCCCCCTGTCCCCCTCCCCTGGAGCTCCAAATCGCGTTAAGAGGGGGGGGGGAGGGGGGGGGGGGCGGGAGGAGGGGGGAGGGGGCACGAGCTCCCCAGCACGTCCCGAGGACTCTCCGGAGCTTCCAGAGAGCCCCAAGGCGGCCAAATGGGCGCCGAGACAATCCAGGAGAGCGTCGAAACGGCCCAGTATAACCCCGCAATGATCCAAGATAGAGATTGCTTCAAAACGGCCTACGGGGCCCCCAAGACGGCCCAAGAGTGCTCCCAGAGGGCCGACGAGAGGGCCCCATGAGACAAAAGTCGCGCCACCCCCTAAGGAACACGAATGTTTCCAGTCCTGGGCACCAAACAGTGTGTTCCTAGCGATGTATGTTGTGCTGCATATATGGGGCAATCTGGGTGGTGCAATACATATGATCCAACCAATGCTGTGCAATATATGTGATGCAATATATATTGTGCTACATGTGTGGTGCAGTCTCTGTGGCACAATAGTTGCAATACGCCATACGCTGTATAACACACTTGGAGCCATCTGGGTGGTGCAAAAAATGTTGTTCAATCAAAGTTATGCAGTACACGCGGTGCAATACATGTTGTGCAACCTATGTGGTGCAATACATGTTGTGCAAGCCATGTTGTGTAATATATATATATATATATATATGCATGTGTGGTGCGCTCTATGTGGTGAAATCTATGTGGTGCAATTAAGTTCTGTTCGCAGTGAGTTGTCCACTCCACTGCTCGAGCAAACATCCCACCCACCCACCCGCAACTTGGTTTGCAATATCTCTTAAGACCGTGACGGTGGGTACCAAATGGCACTTGGCAACGACAGCGACGCCAACGACGACAGCGACAACGACGACGACGCCGACAACGAGCACGACGACACCGACGACGTCTCCAACGACTTCGACGACGCCGACAACGACGACGACGACGACGACGACGACGACGCCGACGACGACGACAATGACAACGACGACGACGATGACGACGCCGACGACGACGACAACGACGACGACGACGACCACGACGACGACGTCAACGACGCCGACGACGACGACGACGACGACGGCGGCGACGACGACGACGACGACGCCGACGTCGACGACGAGGACGACGCCGACGCCGACGACGACGACGAAGACGACGACGACGTCGCCAACGAAGACGACGACGAGGGAGGAGGGAGGACGACGACGGCGACAACGACGACAACGACGAAGGAGGAGGGAGGACGGCGACGACGCGAACGACGAAGTAGGAGGAAGGACGGCGACGCCGACGACGACAACGACGAGGGAGGAGAGAAAACAACGACGACGACGACAACGACGACGACGACGACGGCGACGAAATAGAAGGGACGACGACGAGACGCCGACGACGGACGACGACGACGACGAGGGAGGAGGAGGAAGGACGACCACGGCGACAACGACGACGGAAACGACCACGACGCCAAAGAGGACGACGACGACGAACACGAGGAAAGACAGAGGACGACGTAGGCGACGACGACGACGACGACGCGGGAGGAGGGAGGACGGCGACGACGACGACGACGCCGAAAGAGCGCGCGCGCGCACGCTTTTGTTGAAAATCCGTGTTGCGAAACCTTGTGTCTTTGTTATGTTTTTTGGACGCACGATTTTGAAATCCTTCCGAAACCGATGGGTTTTGAAGGATCTCGCATACGCGCGCGACGACGCGCGCGTGTGCACTTCGTCTCATTTTTTGCAGAGGATTCTCGCGACGGCACACGCCCAAGGGCGTTCGACAGATTTCGACATGCGCGTGACGCCCGTTTGGTAGCATGTTGTGAAAATATTGAAAAACCTATGGTTTTTTCCTAAGATGTCGCAAGAGCTCGCGCGTAAGCTTGTTTAGCAACTCAGTGGTGCGAAACCCTGTGTTTTTGCATGTTGTTTGGAAACTCGATTGCGAAATCCTTCTGGCACCGAAGGTTTTTGAAGGATTTCGGCATGCGCGCGCGACGACGCGCGCGTGTGCACTTCGTCCCATTTGTTTGCAAGGGATTCGTGAAAAAGTGATATGTTAGAACAAAACATGTCACAGCATAATGTTATTTACAAGGGAACCTCAGGGGGGGGGACCCGGCCTAGCTGGGATGGTATGATTTCATATTTAGAATGGACGAGTGGTCAGAATCATATATGATTTACATACCCGAAAGGCGAACGGATAAGTCCGGGGGGGGGTAGAGCCTATTCTCGTTTTAGAAAGGAGAATCTGCGTGGTGCAACATTTCGTCAGGGACAGCCCCGTATGCCACAAGAAAGAACTCCGTGTTCGACATGCACGACTGCGTCGTCTTGACAGCTTCCACCGCGGACCAAGGAGCCCCCAAGATCATCCCAAGACGGCCAACGAGCCCCCCAAGAGGGCCCCAAGGCGGCCCGATAGAGCCCCAAGAGAGTCCAAGAGGGCCCCCAAACGGTCATAGGAGCCCCCGAGACTGCCCAGGAGGGCCCCGAGGAGAGGGGCAATACGAATTGTCGTCTCGAGCCGTCCCCGCTGCGATGGCCCCAAGAGCCCTCCGGTGACCCCCGAGGAGCCCACATGAGGCCCCAAGAGGCTTCCAGGAGGCACCCAAGAGGCCTCCAAGAGACACGAAAAAGCAAGACGGGAGCCCCCAAGAGCCCTACAAAGAGGCCCTGGAAGGGGCAGTCCAGGAGACCCTCAAAGGCATCCCCGAGGCTCCTGAACCACAGGCCAGGCAGGGTGGCCCGACTCTTGGCGACTTTGCAATTATGGGTGTCGGCGGAAGGGCGCAGTGCAAAGCAACGCGAAGCAGTGCAAAGCAATATAAAGTGATACCAAGAAATGCAAAGAACCGCAGAGCCATGCAGAGCAATGTCTAGCCATGTCATGCGCTGCAAGGCCACACAGAAAAAGAACAACAAAAATCCCCACAAAGCAACCTAACAGCGATGTGTAGAAGCATATATGGGAGCATTCCTTTTGAGATTCATGTAGGAGTCCTGTTATAGAATTCTGATGCCTTCGCAGTCGCAGTCGCATTCGCAATGACAATCGCAACCTGCAACTGGGCCTCCAGAGGCCAGAACCGCTGAGAAAAACCTTGCGTATCCTTCCTCGAACTCCTCCTTCCTCCTCCTCCTCCTCCTCCTCCTCCTCCTCCTCCTCCTCATCCTCGTCCTCCTCCTCCTCCTCCTCCACCTCTTCCTCCCTCTAAGCACACCGTGGCGCTCGACAGGAGGCATCTCTCCTCCTCACTGCTCATGGGCTTTCGGATGCATCAGCCTGCCTCAGCGTCTGCCTCAGCCTGCCTCAGCCTCAGCCGCAGCCTCAGCCTCAGCCTCGCTTGAGTTCCCCCATATCAGGCGTGGACCCGCGGCACCCCCGACTGACTTCCCCCATATCAGGCGTGCACCCGCGGCCCCCCCACTGAGTTCCCCCATATCAGGCAAGCACCCGCGGCACCCGTCAGCTGAGTTCCCCCATATCAGGCGTGGACCCGCGGCACCCCCGACTGAGTTCCCCCATATCAGGCGGGCACCCACGGCACCCCCGACTGAGTTCCCCCATATCAGGCGCGGATCCCCGGTTTTCCCCGGCATCCCCTGGATCCTGCCCAGACCCCCCTGGGGAATCAGGATGCTCTCTTTTGACCCCACTAGAAACCTATCAGTCTTCGCTGTTAGGTAACAATGCAGGGCAGCAGAAAGGCAATGCGAAGCCATGCAAAACAATGCAATGCGATGCCAAGCCATGCAAAACGATGAAACGCAACGCTAAGCCATACAAAACAACGCAAACCAGCGCACAGCATGCA
Organism: Prorocentrum cordatum; assembly: GCA_963575745.1. Lineage (NCBI taxonomy): Eukaryota > Dinophyceae > Prorocentrales > Prorocentraceae > Prorocentrum > Prorocentrum cordatum. The sequence goes on along the minus strand of CAUYUJ010016480.1, from coordinate 28,914 downwards.
ACGCAGTGCACAGCCATACAGAGCAATGCAAAGCCATGCAAAGCAATGTCAAGACAAGCGATGCAATGAAACACACTGCGCAGCTCGAAGCAATGCAAAGCAATGCCAAGCAATGCAAGACAATGCAAAGCAATGCAAGTCCATGCAAATGAATGCAAAGCAATGCAATGCAATGCGATGCAACGCAATACAAAGCGATGCAAAGCACTACAACGAAATGAAGAGCGATGCAAAGCAACTCAAAGCAATGCACAGCGATGCAATGCAGTGCAGTGTCATGCGACTGCAATGCAATGCAATGCAATGCACAGCGATTGCAGCGCAAGGCAATGACAAGCAATGGAACGCAGTGCGGTTGCAATACAGCGCAATGCGGTCGCGATGCAATGCGATTGCAATGCAGCCGAGGGGCGTGCAAAGGGTGCGGCGGCGACGGGCGGGGGCAGGGCCGCCGGGGCCGCACCCGAGCCGAAGTTCCTCACAGGAGAAGTAAGAACCCCTGGGTGCAAGCACTGTTTGTGAATGTGTGACTTGTGGCACCGTCACCGTCCCTGGTCTGTGAATGAGCCTCCTCCTCCTCCTCCTCCTCCTCCTCCTTCTCCCTCTTGCTCCGCACCTCATGATCGTGCTCCTCCTGCTCCTCCTCCTGCTCCTCCTGCTCCTCCTCTTCCTGCTCCTCCTGCACCTCATCCTTCTCCTCCTGCTCCTCCTGCTCCTCCTGCTCCTCCTGCTCCTCCTGCTCCTGCTCCTGCTCCTGCTCTTCCTCCCGCTCCTCCTCCTCTTCCTCCTTCTCCTCCTTCTCCCTCCTCCTCCTCCTCCTCCTCCTCCTCCACAACATCATCATCCCTCTTGCTCCGCACCTCATCCTCCTGATTCTGGACCTCGCTATCCTTCTCCAACCCATCCATATCCTCCTCTTTCTCTTCCTTTTCCTCCTCCTCCTCCTCCTCCTCCTCCTCCTCCCCCTCTTCCTCTCCTCCTCCTCCTCCTCCTCCTCATCCTCCTCCTCCTCCTCCTCCTCCTCCTCCTCCCCTCAGCATCTGCATCAGCATCATCATCATCATCATCATCATCATCATCATCATCATCATCATCATCATCATCATCAGCAGCAGCAGCAGCATTATCATCAGCATCATCATCATCATCATCAGCAGCAGCATCAGCATCAACATCAGCAGCAGCATCAGCATCAGCATCAGGATCAGCATCATCATCATAATCAGCATCGTCATCATAATCATCATCATCAGCATCATCATCCTCAGTATCATCATCAGCGTCATCAGCATCAGCATCAGCATCATCATCAGTATCATCATCATCGTCACCAGCATCAGCATCATCATCATCAGCAGCATCAGCATCAGCAACATCATCATCAGCATCATCAGCATCATCATCAGAACCGTCAACATCCTCATCATCACCACCATCAACAACAGCACCGTCATCAGCATCATCAGCAGCATCAGCATCAGCATCATCATCATCATCATCGTCACCACCACCACCACTGCCACCATCATCAGAATCATCATCATCAGCATCACCATCATCATGATACGCTGTTTCGTTAGGCGGAGAACCGAGTTCTGATAACGACGGCTCGCTGCGATAAGCGAGCTGCTCCTCCAGAGCTCTGGGACAAGGGGCCGAAAAGGCCCCGCTCAGAGGGAACCGAAGACAGTCAGACGAAAACCCCCCCGCCGCGCGGGAGCCCCCTGCCCCCTACACAGGGTTAGCATTATAGATAGAGGCTCTCGCGATGGACTGGAGGGAGTGAGTGAGCGCGTGGTTTAAAAGTGCTGGGCGTTTCAGTGAATAGCTAGTGTGGCTCACCCCGAATCTATCTCTGCCCCGTAGGCAGATATGAGGGACGCCAGTCCTATCACAAATGCCTGCGCAGCTGCCACAAGTACGGGCCAATATCGATATGTCTTCGGGCTCCGTGCCAACGGCCAACGCGCATGTATATACAACGGTGTCTCCAGGAGGCTCCGAACATGCATCTGCCATTGGCAACTTTCGTCACGAAACTTTCTGGCACCTCGGGCTGGCTCGAAAGATGTGGCCAGAGCCGGCTACCCTGGGGCATCTCCAGGAGGAGCGGCACTCGAGCTTGCCAGGCAGCGGCAATGAGGCGCTTCAAACGCTCCGCAAACCTCTGCAGACGGTGGTGGCCTGCTAGCCCCCCTGTAGCTTTGCTCGCTGACGGCAGCGCGGGCGACAGGAAAAGCACGGCCACCTCGCCACGCCGAATGTACGCCTGGAGGCGGCGCTCCAGGGGCGCGCCCAGCCGCTCGTCACAGAGGGCGTCGCCTCGCCACATCCAGGTAGGCACCCCGCTCTCGGCGAGGCCCGACCCGATCATGGCCAGCTCGTCCCCGATCAGGAGCGCTTTGCACCGCTCGGCGAGGGCTGGATGCCTCCCGGCAGCGGCACCGCTCGCCCCCACACCAAGGCGCGCTCATGCTCGCGCAAGCACTGGTCGCCGTACGCCTCCAGCCTCGGCCCGTGCATCTGCGCGCGCTGCCCGAGGCGCGCGCTCTTCCCGTAGCGCGCCATGTTCTTCAACTGGCGCCAGCCTCCTCGCCGCTGCACCTCTGCCTGCGCCCTCTCGCCGCTGGCACGGTCGATGCTGGCGCCCGAGTGCCGCGCCCGATACGGCGTGACGGGCCGCAGCTGCAGCATACGGCAGGCCGCCTTCATCTCGCGCAGCAGCTCGGGGTAGTCGAACTCCCGCACAGGCTTCCGAGGATCGAGCATCTGCATATCGCTCAGGACTGGCCCGATCCACCGAAGCCATGAGGAGTCCAGCCTCACGCCCAGGTCGAACTCTCCCACCTTGTCGGGCGTCGCTCGATCCTGGGGGCGCATGAGGGGCCCCCAGCGCTGGCTGCCACCCCCTGGTTTCACTATGTCGCCAGGGCGCAGACGGAACAGGGACGACGGCCTGAGGTAGGTAGACACAGCCAGCGCCAAGAACACCGCCATCATCCGTCGCCCCCGTAACACCAGAACATGCATAAGGGCGCACCAGATGTTCAGCGGCTCGGGCATCCTGGCCCCCCAGGCGTCAGCCGCTTCCATCCTTTCAGCGCCTTCCAAATCCGTTGCAGCGCGTCCGCTCCCAAGCGCCCAAACCTCGGGTAGAAATGGTTCACAGCCGCCGCGACATACATCCCCGCCGAAGCCAGCTCGCCCAGCAGGCACAGCGAGGTGAAGTAGTGGACCAGGCAGGCGCCCATCGTCTCCGCTGGCATCTCGAAAAAGTCCTGGCGGCCACACCTCTGCTTCAACTGCTCGAGCACTCTCTGGTACTGGGCCCTCACCCGCGGCGCCACCGTGCTCGACTCCAAGTATCGGTCGGGCGGCACCCCGCCCTCGATCGCACGAGCCACCGCGCGGCGTCGCCTCTTCACACGCCTCACCAGCGTCCTCTGCCGCTTGAGCTCGACGGCGGCCTCGGACTCGCTGGCAGCGCCGCTCGAGCTCTCCCCAGCTGGCCGAGCCCGCGTTCCAGCGACGCGCCTTCGGGCGGCGGCAGGCTGCGCCTTCGCCGCCGCCCCCAGGCACTGCACTCGCGAGCCCCCCGCTGGCACTGGCGGCCCTCGGCCTTCCAACGGGGCCCCGCTCGCGCCTCGAGCTCCCTCCCGCGTGAGCACCCTCAGCCGCGACGCCGACGATGGCTCTGCTGCCGGGGAAGGGCCCGTCGCGGTCGGCCGAGCTCTCGGCAGCGCCCGAGGCACCCACAACGGCCTGAGCCAAAACGCCTACGGAGTGAGACCGAGACGCAGGGGCCCCACGGGATCCAGAGGAGCAGGGAGCCCCGAGGGCGAGAGAGGAGGGGCGACGGCGATGCTCGTTTGTTTCCAGAGCTCGCGCCTGGTGCACCGAAGCGGGGCCACTCGATTGCTCACATTCTGCATTACAGCAACTAGAACAGACTGACTTGAGAACTGACTCAGGTTCAGCACGCCGACAGCTTCAGGTGGCCGAGCGGCGCGCACGGACACGGGGGGGGCCGTCGCCAACTATAATATTCTACTCATCCTCGCCCCTGAGATTCGACTCAGGAGGAAGAGAAAAGGCAGGCAGAGAGACAGGAATCAGACGCGTTAGGATCTTGGATGGCTCGCCACCGTCGGCCCGCGAGCCTTCGTCACTATTGATAAGCTCACTTGGGACCCAGCGGACGATCGCCCTAAGGTTTCGACTTAAAAGATAGGCAGCGAACTTACGTATATGTCGCAATATCGCGAAGCTACGACACCGACACCTATCAAACGCGAGTGCTACACCGAGGCGGTCGACTAATAAGAGCTGCCTGGCATGGAAGCCGAAACGAGTGAGTGCAACACGCCTCAGAGATTTCACGAGGGCCGCCCTGGACTCTAGAATGCCGATGTGCTCACTGTACCTCCACGTCCCCTGGCCTACGCTACGCCAAAGCTGATGAGACAGGAGAGAGCTGGGCACCTCACAGAACTCGGGGTCCATCTCGTAGTCACCCCTGGGCAGCGTGGATTCGGCCAAGGCCTTCTCACCTTCGTCGACACAGAGAGCGGCGCCCTCTCCCCTGGCGGTCAGAAACTCCCTAAGACCCGCGGCAGAGAGGGCGGAGCGACGAGCGTCAGCCCCCCCCCCCCCCTCCCCCCCCTTCGGCACGGAAACGACCCCTCTCCCGCCAGCGCCCCACGGAGTTGAGAGCCTCGAGGTCCCAGAAGCCCCCCGCTATACCAAACCCGCTCTCTGAAGCATCTGAACACTGCACCCATCGATTATATGGCAACCACCAATCTGAGACGATCAGGGGAAGCACGGCTGGAAATGCCTTCAACTCTTCTCGGCAACTTTTCCAAAGTGGCGCTGAATATTTGCCCATTTTCGTCACAAACCTATAACCAGAGTGAAAGACGCAAAGCACGGGGCGGCGCACCAGGCCCAGGTACGCGCAGTGCCCCAGCAGGGCGCGCAGGTCATCACCACGGACTGCACGAAGTTGGAGCAGTCCCGCGATCGCCTGGCGCACCCTCCAGACCCTCTTCGACGTCGGGCGCGTCTGCAGCCTCTGGCCGCCCAGCACCACGCCGAGCACCTGGATGCCGCCATTCCGACCCTCACGCCCGTGGACGCGTAGACCCACGGCCTCGAAAGCCTGCACCAGCTCGTCGAGGCTGCTGCTCACGCGCTCCCCGTTCTGCCCGATCACGCCCATGTTGTCGACGTACACGCAGTGCTCGATCTGTGTCGCGCCCGCTGCCAACCTGAGCACCAACGGCTTCCCCACGTCACTGAGGGGCGTGCCGTCGCGAAGGCTCGGCGCGAACTGACAGCGGAGCTCCGTCGCGCTCTGGCACAGGTACATGCCCCAGGTACACCCCATCGGGAGAGCCTCGGGGACAGGGGAGATAACGTCGTCGTAGCCGAGCACCCCCCCTCCAGCATCGCCCCATGGAGCCTGACGCCCCCGGCCTTCAGGGCGGGCAGGCCGAACAAGCGCTTCATCCAGGGCGGCAGCCGCACACGGCGGAAGGCGCCCTTCACGTCCGCCACCCCCACCGAGAAATCCACGTCCTCGAGCGCCGCCTGGAGGACCGCCTGCAAGCGGTCCTCGGCGCCCCCGTCCTCCTCGAGCTCGAAGGCCGAGAGACCCTCCGCCGTCAGCAACTGCACCGACGGGGGATCTATCAACCAAGCGTTGCTCCTGCGACAATCCAGAATCATACGAGTCTGTACTCCCCCCTTTTTCCAGACGAAAAAGATGCCCACCATCTCCGAGACCTCACGTGCAAATGACACCAGTTCACGTTTCGCACGACCCCTCGCAAAATCACCGCACCGCCGCTGGCCCCGCACCAGCGATGGCTCGCTGAAGGGCACCCGCGGGCAACGCTCCAGCGCCTCGAGCGCGCTCTCGTGGTCCCGCTGCACGCGCTCGCCCTGCCCCTCCACGCACTGGCGCGCTCGCCCCCGAAGCAGTTCACGAAGCGCCGGCGCCTCGGCGATGCTCTTGGGAAGCGACGGCAGCCCAGGCCGGCAAGGGGCGAGCACGCCCTCGGGAGGGCCGCCGAGAAAGCGACCTCCCTCGCATCAACTCCCGAAGGGCTGAATGCGGAGGCTGCAGCTCCACGCCTCGCATCGCCTGCGCGATGTCGTTCACCTGCCCATCGACGCGCTGCGCGACGTCGAGCTGCACGGCCGTCACGGGCGTCGTGGAAGACCCCACGGATGCCCCTGCAAGCCAATTGAGGCTGTCAACAGCCTCGTTCACCAGTACATCGTGAAAGCGCCGCTGACGAAGTCGAAACCGTCCTCGCCCTGGCGCCGTCTGGCCCACGAGCTCCCCCCCCCCTGGCAGCGGGAAGATGTCGCGGGCGCCGCCCCCAGGCCACGGCCCACGCAGCCCTGCACACTCGAGGCCGCTGGCTGGACCACGCCCAGCGGCCACACCTTCCATCATCATCTGTCAGCTCCCGACGCGGTCGCGTCGGGAGCCTTCTTCGGCCCTTTCGGCCCCTTCTTGTCGCCCTTGCCGCCGCCTTTCTCTGTCTCGGGCCGCTCGGCCGCCGTGGGGCCCCGAACCCGAGCGCTCAAGAACTCGGCGTCCTCCTTGGCCCGCTTGGCCCCGAAGCTGCGCAGCTCAGGCGCCACCGCGTCTCCTGGGCCCGTCTCGCCTGCGAGGTAGCGGGCCATCCGCCAGTTAGCTGGAGCCCCAGGCACCGAATAGGCGTCGGTGATCACCCGGATCCGCCTCGCGAGCCTCTTCAACGACCTCAGACCGCCCAAGTTCACCTGGTCGTAGGTTCCTGCTAGCAGAATGGCGCGGCAAAGAATCCAGCTCGTGGTAGATCCGATCCGCGCGCTCGACGCGGTGCTCTCGGCTCCACTCGGCCAGCCATCGCATCGGGTCGCCGCCGCTCTTGTACATGGCCTTCGCCAGGTGGACGATCGACACGGGCGCGTCGATCGGGTCGTCGGGGAAGCTCTCGGCCGTGATCTCGCTCACCACGCTGAGCCCAGTCCTTGGCCCTCTCGCCGTGCCCGTCGAAGTCGACGCTGAGGGCCCTCACGTCGTCCACGCTACTGGTCGCTTTGCGCTCCTCTCCACTGCCAGCCTCGCCCCCGTTCTCGCTAGTGTTCAGCCCGAGCTGGTCCTTCACTCCCTTTTCCACAGATCTGTCAACCAGCGGAGTGAACACGTCTACGGCTCGGCGCAGGCGCGCTATCTGCTCGCTGGCCAAGGCGGGTGCACAACCGACGGCCAGTCGACGCACCCGGGACACCTCCGATCCCATGAACTTCAGCCCGTCGCTGCCAGTCGTCACGTCCGTCGGCGCCATGTGCACTTCCTCGCCTATGGCCCGCCCGCCGCCTGGCTCCATCAGCATGCAGACCGTGTCTGCAGGGGGAGAGGCGCCCACAAGCTGAGCCAGGTCACATCGAGCAGCACGCAACACAGCCGACAGCTCAGTACGATGACCATCGTCCCCGACAACGTGCTTCGGCCATTCCTCCATCTTCTGTCCCCTCGCCGTCTCGACGTCACGGCACCCCTTGCTCAGCGTCATGATATGTTCCAGATTCGGTCTCTCCCTGAACTTGTACAGCCGCCGAGCGCCAAGCAACGGGTAGCTTACGTTCGGCATCGGTCGAGCCCCGCTTGGGCCCGTGAGAGGATCTTCTCCGTCGAGCCGATCCTTCCACACGTCCCCGCCGGGAGAGAGAACCCACCAGACCTCGTCGCCATCTATCCCCGATCCGTCCTCGCGCACACGTCGATCTGGCAATAGTAGGTATCTCTCGTGATCCACATCATCGTCCGAGTAGCTCACGCGGGCTCGCGAGCCCACCGCCGCTTCACGCCAGAACTCTTACTCCCCTGCGGCGAGGCACAACGGCACGTGAGCTCTCGCCATCTCTCGTAGCCGTCGCTGTCCTCGCCCCTCGCCGCGCCTGCCACAGGCGCCACGCGGCGCCGCCGAGCACCTGCCCCGCCCACCACAGCAGCGGCCCACTGGCCCAGCTTGATGGGGGCTCGGGCGCGACCGCGGGGCACTCCTCCGCCGCTGGCTCCCAGGCGGGGCACTCGGCCGCCGCCCACAGGGGCGCCCCAGACGCCCACGCGGCCGCAGACGCAGCAGGCGGCGGCGGTGGGGGCGGCGGAGGCGGCGGGGCCGCGCTCGCCGTCCAGTTGCGAGCCGCTGCCAGCTCGCGCTCCCGCACGGACTGCGAGAGCTGCTCTTGCACGAGCTCTCCGAGCTGCAACCAGAGAACCAGCCACAGTGGAAGGTTCGGAGGCGCTTGCCACTGCATAGCCTGAGAACCGAGAAGGACTGCGGTCGCAATGCTCCCTGCTAATCGTTGGCAGACGACACCACACTCCCCGCTTAATCATATCCGTGCACGCACCCCCATCATCATCATCATCATCATCATCATCATCATCATCATCATCATCATCATCATCACCACCACCACCACCATGATGATGATCATCATCATCATCATCATCATCATCATCATCGTCATCGTCATCATCATCATCATCATCATCATCATCATCATCATCATCCTCATCATCCTCATCCTCATCCTCATCCTCATCCTCATCATCATCCTCATCCGCATCATCATCATCATCACCATCATCATCATCATCATCATCATCACCACCATCATCATCATCATCATCAGCATCATCATCAGCATCATCATCATCAGCATCACCATCAGCACTACCTCTTTCACCATCAGCAGCAGCATCACAGTCAGCATCAACATCGTCGTCGCCACCACTATCATGAGCACCACCGTCAGCATCCTCATTGTCGCCGTCATCATTATCAGACTCCTAATCATCAGCAGCATTGACCTCATCACCACAAGCATCGCCATCGACATCGGTATCATCATCATAATCATCATCATCAGCATCTGCATCATCATCAGCTTCATCATCATCATCATCATCATCATCATCATCATCAGCAGCATCATCATCATCATCATCATCATCATCATCATCATCATCCTCATCATCATCATCAGTATCAGAAGCATCATCATCAGCAGCATGAACATGATCAACACCACCATCGCCCTCATTATCCTCCTCATCCTCCTGTTCCTCATCATCATCATCATCATCACCACCATCATCATCATCATCAGCATCAGCATCATCATCAGCAGCATCATCATCATCATCAGCAGAGTCATCATCAGCATCACCATCATCATCATCAGCATCAGCATCATCAGCATCATCATCAGCAGCAGCATCAGCAGCATCATCAGCATCAGCATCATCATCATCATCATCATCAGCAGTAGCATCATGAGCATGATCAACATCACCATCACCCTCATCATCCTCCTCCTTGTCAGCATCATCACCATCATCAGCAGCATCAGTATCAGCAGCAGCATGAACATGATCAACATCATCATCACCCTCAATATCCTCCTCCTTATCATCATCATCATCATCATCATCATCATCATCATCATCATCATCATCATCAGCATCATCATCATCATCAGCATCATCATCAACATCATCATCATCAGCGGCATCATCAGCAGCATCGCCGTTATCTTCCGGCCCCACCTCGTGCGTCCTGGATGTCCTGCTGCACTCCAGACATCTGACCACCGAGACAATCTTGCCCTCCGGCGGCGGGCGCACGAGCGAGAGGATGCTAGGGTTGCCAAGAAATGCGTGCAGGGCGGGAATCGGGATTGCCTCGAGGGGAAAGAGGGGGCGAGGACAAAGAAGAGGGGGCAAAGGAAAAGAGGAGCGACAACAGCAACAGAAGCGGGGGCGGAGAGGCGAGCGGAGCGGCAGGACGAGGGGGGGGATGCAGTCAGCCCCTCGACTCACTCGGCATGCTGCTGTTGGCAGTCAGGTGTGCGTGCTGCGCCTCCTGCACTGGCTGACCGAACCGCCCGGCCTGTAGTGCAGCGCCTGCCTGCAGCGTAGCCAGGCTGCTCTCGACACTGTCTCGCACCAGTGTGTTGTGTCTCGTCCAGGCGCACTCTGCGAACGATGCGCACCAGCCCTCAAAGCGCATCGGCCCCTGGCCTGCCAAAACCTGCCCAGGGGCAACGCGAATCTTCGCTGCACCGTTCCACAAGTTTAACGGATGATTCCCGAAAAGAATATAACGGGCTGATATGCTTGTCCTCTTGCGCATGCCGACTGCAGCAACCATCCGGACGAGGCTGCGCCTGCTGGAGCGCACCAGAAAAGGGAAGCGGCAGGCAGCAGCGGCGGCGGCGGCAGGTAGAGACTGAACGGCAGGAGCAGAACACCAGTCACCCAAACAACGACGGAGGCGAGCGGAACGGAAGGGACTGGCGGGCACGGAAGAGGGCGGGGCGGGCCAGTACAGAGAGAGAGAGAGAGAAAGAGACAGAGACAAAGACAAAAGCAAACACATAAGCAGAGATAGAAACGGAGAAACGGAAAGAGAGAGAGGTGGGGGGTGCGAAAGAATGCGAAGGCCCAGTCGGAGGGGAGAGGGCGGGGCGGGCTGGGTGCACACACAGACAAGGGAAAGCGGAGAAGCTTCCAAAAACGCGAGGTCCCGCTGCTACCCCGGCCTGAAAGAGCTCGGAAATGATGGACTCCACGCGAGTCCTTGGCACCACGACGGGGGCCCTCCGCCCGGGCGCATCCGGGCACATCTCAACCCCGCCGTCACTCGTGCCTCCCCCTGCCTCTATCATTCCCTCCTTCCCTCCCTCCCTCCCTCTTTCACTTCCCCCTCCCCTCCCCCCAGTTCCCATGCCTTCAGCCCCTCCCTCCGCGTGCCCGTGGAGAACCTACAGCGCCAGAGCACTCAATGTTGCCCAGCGTCTTTTGCCACTGGCTACACTGGATGACATCACCAGCGCTTCAAAAACGGATGGAGGCGTCCATACGGGGGCATCACAAAGGACAAAGTCCCTCCATCCCATCCACCATCCCTCTCTCGCCCCCATCCGCCATGAAGGGGGGAACGAGAGAAAGTGGAGGAGCGGAAAAGAGAGAGTGCAAGGAGACAAACTAGGCGTGTTCGCGCCATATATGACATCCTACTCCTCCCACGCATCCCGTCCCATTGCGCTGACTTGTTATTAGCCACCGGCGCGTATCATAGCGCAACTGGAAATCACAAGAAAAATGGAATATTAAAAAAACATACAAACATCGTGCGATGCGCCAGCGGGCAAGGAGAGTTGCGTAAACTGGAGGAGGAGGTGGCGGATGTGCATGACGATGAGCACGAGGACCACGAGAAGCAGGAGGAGGAGGAGGAGGAGTAGGAGGATGCGGAAGGAGCATAACGATGACGGATAGCAGCAGCAGCAGCAGCAGCATCAGGAACTGGAGTGGAAGGAGCGGGAAGAGCAGGAGGACCAAGGGAAGGCGGAGGAGGGTAAAAGAGGGGGACGACAACGATGACGTTGAACTCGGATCCACAACAGTTGCCCGCGATTAATCAAGAGCGTCATTCTGAACGGCGGAAGCAAGGCGCCGATCTTGAAACGAGGCCCATGCTGCAGCGAAAACGCATATTTCAAACATCGAAGACGCAAGGGATGGACAGAAACACAGATGTTAACCAGCGTGGACACCGAACAGCGCGGTGTTTAGCATTGGTATGAGATACGTGTGAAAAACCACGTGGAGCATTCCATGTCGTGCCAGATTTGTTATGCAGTCCACGCTGTACAACCTTTGCAATAAAAGTAACACGATCTACGATGCGCAGTTCACCACTTCGAACGTGCAGTCGTCAAACCCACTGCTCGCGCAATCATCCCACCCACCCACCCGCAACTTGGTTTGCAAAACCCTTACGGCGGCGATTGCGATGACTCCTCGGCGCTGGCTGGCGCATCGCCGCGGCCGCGCTAGCGCGCATGCTCGCGCGCGAAGCGGCCAGCTAGTTTGGCGCGACCGACGCGGCCGCGGTGGCGCTGACCGCTGGGCACTTTTCAACGGGCATTACAATGCGTGTCGGCGGCTTGGGCGGGCGCGGTATCATGGCGACGTCGACAACAACAGACGCGATGATGCTATAGTAGCTATGCTGGAGACGATGATGACAACGACGACGGCATGGCCAATGCTGGCGCCGATGTTGATCACGCCGACGACGATGGCGGCGTCCTCGCAATGGTGACGCAGTTGTTTGGGAAGAGTTCGGCATGCGCGCGCGGCCGAGGCGCGAGACTGACCCGCATGGTACTAATTGACACGAATCGTGCCCCCGCCCCCACCCCGCGCGCACGCAAAGGCGTTTGAATGATTCATGCGGCGCGACAGGCCCGTTCGAATGGAAACGTTCGAAGAAGAAGGAAAAAACAAACACAAAAAACGTTGTTTTTTGTTTGCAACCCGGTGGTACGAAACCATGTGTTTGTATAAGGTTGCGGGGAACTCGATTTGGGATTCAGTATGAAACGTATGTCATAGATGCACAAATGTAACCACATGGGTTGTAAATATACACACGTATACATACAAATAAACATATATACATATATATATGTATGGACAAGGAACTATACAAACAAAGAAGCACACTCAATAACCACCAAAAGTCCGAGCACTTGTTTTGTTTGAGAATATTTGTTGGGCAGCCGTGTGTTTCATATGTTTTCGGAACACCGGATTATGAATGTCACACGAAATCCGAGGCACTTGAAGGATGTTTACATGCGTGCCCGCGAGCCCGACGACGCGCGCGCGTGTTTTTTCGTCCACTATGGTGCACGGGATTCTTGAAAACTGATGAACCTTGATAAACGAGCGTGCGCGCATGGTTTTGTCCGAAGAGATGAGGGGGGGCGATACCGGCCTGGCTTGGCTGATAAGAGTGTTTACATACGACTGGCGATGGGGCAGAATCATATGCAAACTGGAATACGAAAAAGGGCGTCAGTAAGTCCGGTGGGGGGGTAGAGTCAATATTTATGTTGGACACGATTATATGTATATTGTAACATATGTGGGACAGTCGGTGTGGCACAATCTATGCTGCGCAGCATGTGGCGCGCACTCTATGTTGCGCACTCCGTGTAGTGCGGTCTATATGGTGCAGTTTGCCGTTGCTCGCACTGAATTGTCAATCAAGTCCAGCGTTCGCGCAATCATCCCACCAACCAACAGGCAATTTGATTTGCAAAACCCACGCGACGGCGATTGCGATGAGTGCTTTGCGTTGGCCAGTGCATCTCTGCGGCCGCGCTGGCCCGCGCATGCTCACGCACGTAGCGGCCAGCTAGTGCGGCGCGACCGACGCGGCCGCGGCGGCGCTGACCGCGGCAGTCGCTGACCGCTGGGTACTTCCCAGCGGGCAATTCGGCGCGAGTCGGTGACTTGGGCGGGGCGGGCGCGGTATCATGGCGACAAAGACAACGGTAGACACGATGATGAGAATAGCGATAATTGTGACGATGGTGGCGATGACGACGGCAAGGGCAATGACGGCGCCGACGTCACCGGCCCCCTTCCCACCACCCCTGGTGACGGCTGTCATCGCCCCGGATTCGTTTGATATAAAAAAGCTCGTGGAGGGGCGGGAAAGCGGTGACGAGGGGCTGAAGAGAAGACGAAGGTGATGAAAGGAGAGCGGGCGAGGAGGTGGGCAGTGATAAGGGGGAGGATGGAAGGAACTACAGGAGGGAGAGATTGGGAAGGGGGAGGAAGCAGCGGGGAGCAGGCAGAAGAAGACTAGGAGAGGAGGACCAGTCGCAGGAGTGGTGAAGAGAGAGAGAGAGAGACAGAGACAACGACCAAGAGAGAGAGAGAGAGAAGAGAGACAGAGACAGAGAGCGAGAGAGTAGAGACAGAGATACGCGAGGGGGGGGGGGGGCCAGAGGCGGAGCGGTAAGAACTGCCGCGCCGCCTTGCGACGCACCCGCCCGCGCCTTCCCCCCCCACACCCCCACACCCCTCGGCCCCTCGCCCCCCCCCCTCGCCTTCCCCCCCCTCGGCCCCTCGCCTTCCCCACACACACACACACACACACACACACACACACACACACACACACACCCCTCGGCCCCTCGCCACCGACGGCGGGCGACGGGGGTCCTCGGCTCCTCGGGCCCGGGCTCCTCCTTGGCAGGGGCCTGGCCGCGCTGCTCGCTGCTCCGCCCTTCCCCCCCCCCCCGCCCTTGCCCGCCCCCGCCCCCTCCCGCCCACCCCTCCTGGCGGAGGCCGAGGGCGACGACGAGGACGAGGGGGAACGACGAGAAGGAAGAACGACGAGAGGAGAAAGGCAACGACGACGACGACGACGACGACGAGGAGGAGGAGGAGGAACGACGACGAGGATAACGACGAGATGAGGACGACGGGAGGAGAACAACGACGAGGAGGACGACGAGAGGAGGAGGACGACGAGAGGAGGACGACGAGAGGAGGACGACGAGAGGAGGAGGACTACGAGGAGGACAACGAGAGGAGAACGACGAGAGGAGGACGACTGTAGGAGGACGACGAGGAGGAGGAACGACGACGAGAACGACGAGATGATGACGACGAGACGAGAACAACGACGAGGAGGACGACGGGACGAGGAGGACGACGAGAGGAGAACGACTACGAGGAGAACGACTACGAGAAGGACGATGAGAGGAGAACGACGAGAGGAGGACGACTAGAGGACGACGACGAGGAGAGCGACGAGAGGCGAACGCCGAGGAGGAGAGGGACGGGGGGCGGAACAAGAGAACGACGAGTAAGAGGAGGAGCCACGGCGGCCGAGGGCAGGGCGGGCTCCGAGTCTGGACAACGGCCGCCGCAGCGACGGAGGCAAGAGGACGGGCGGAGGACGGGGAGGAGCAAGACGGTGGGACGCCTGCCTCTTCCGCTTCCGCTCCCCCTGCCCCACTCCCCCTCCTCGGCCCCCTCCCTTCTCCTTCTCCCCCCGCCCTCCTTCCGTCTCCTCCCCCTCACCACGCCCTCGCGCCGCTATCACCATCCCTTTCTACCCCCCCCCTTCTCCCTTTCACCCTCCCGCCCGCCCCCTTTGCGAGGTCTCACCGCCGCCCTCACCATCCCCGTCTTCCCACCTGCCCTCTCCAAATGTTCCCTCCAATCCCCTCTCCTCCGCCCTCCGCTCCCCTCCTTGCTTGCGTCCTACGCTATTGTTTTCTTCTCGCCGCACCACCATGACTCTCCCTCTCCTGCCTGCCACCTCCGAGTCACTCCACTCCTCTCAACCTCCGTCAGCTCCTAGCCGCAAGTGACAATGCCGCAGGGCCTCTCTGGTGTCAATGTCCACTTCGATCGCTTTGTTTTCTCTCTCTCTCCCTCCCTTCCTCCCTCTCGCTCCCTCCCTCCCTCGCTCCCTCCCTCCCTCCCTCTCTCTCTCTCTCACTCTCCCTCTAACTCGCTATCCTGTTCCTCCCTTGCTCTCCTCTCTCCGTCCCCCCTCCCTCCGACGCTCCCCCCCCTGCACCCCATCCACGTTGCCCGCCCTCCGCTCCAGCCCCGCTCCCCCGTGCCTCCCTCCGTCCCTCCCCATTCCCCCGTACCATAACTGCTGCGGATACACCGCGATTGGATCCTGAATCCTGAGCCCCCTTCCCTCCCCTGAGGGGGCACGTTCGGGGAGGGGGACCGGCTCAAGGGGGGCAGAAACGTCGAACCGGAATCGGCGATACGTCGCCGATGGCTCGGCAACGAATGCGCCCCCGATAGCGCATCCGCACTGTCCTGGGCGGGGCGGGCTGCCGGGCCCCTAATCGGGCCCCAACCGCCCGATCAGTGGGCGGCTGGGGGCAGATGCACCCCCGCCCTGCGCCCAGCCCCCTTCGGATTGCCCCTCGCCCCCTCCCATCCCAATCCACCCCAGACATCCGACGTGCTGATTTTTCCCCATGCGGGGTCCCCGAGATCCCGACCCTCCTCCCAGGGCCGCACTGCCATCGCGACACATTGTATCGGTTCTGGTGGGGCCTGGCGAGGACTCCCAGAGGCCGAAAACTGCCAAAAACCTCCCGTCGCGATTTCAAACTATTCTTTCACGACGCGGCTCTCCGGCGCCCGATCGGGACGATCCGGGCAGCCCCAGAACGCCATCGGCGAAGCGCAGCTGCTGGAAGGCATCCCGAGGCTGGAAAGCCAACGAGTGCCGACGAGCACGCCCGAAATCTCTAACCTCGAACCTCGGAGCCTATCCCTTCCCTGCCCCCCCGCCAATCCTTCCTCCACTGTCCCGCCCGCGGAGGAGCGCCCACGGCGCGGCGCGGCGCGCCGACGAGGACGACGCCGGAGTCGCGCGGCATGTGCTCGACGACGCGGGGCCCTCGCCGCCAGGGTTGCTGGACAGGTCCGCCTGCCACGGCAGCGCCGGGACGCAGGGGCGGGACGCCGACAAAAACCGAGGGCGCCGACGAGAGGTCCCCGACGACACCGGCAGCACCGACGAAAGAACGAACGGACGCTAGTCGTGCGCGTTCCGCGACGGAACCCGCTCGTGTCCAGCAGAACGCGGCGTGGAGGCCGTGGCCTCAGAAGTCGAATTCGACGGGGTTTATCCCCGACGTACGTTTTAAGACTTCGCCATCCATGTTCCCCGTATGGTAAGTGGGGTTTGGTTTTCTTCCCACCCGCACCCGCCACCCGCACCCGCGTCTCATGTCACTCCCGTCCCTTTCTCATCCGCGCAGACATCCCCACGCCCACGTCGCAGGCCCTTCCTCATTTCAATTCGTACACACACGCGAGTACACACACACACACACACATCGGACAGACATACACACACACACACACACACCAGACGCATCAAGCACGATACATGACATCCACATGGTACGCACGTCCACTTACGCACATACACTGGACACGCAGACGCAGACCGAATCATTCACATGACACGCACAAAACGCAGCACATACGCGACACGCGTATGATTCACACCACAGGGTGCGGGCAGGGGGGGTCCTTGACCGTGGCCTATATCCGTCTCAGGGTCGCGGGGCGTGGCAGTCGTGGATGTTCTCCATACCACAAGGGGGTGCGCAGAGGGTGCTCCCCCACTGCGGTTTCTGTCCGTATCAAGGCCGCGGGCGTGGTAGGCGTGGCACCTTTTCCACACAACAGGGGGTGTGCAAAGAGGTGGTTCCTCACCGCGGTCTCTATCAGTTCCGGGGTCGCGGTGTGTGGCAGGGGTGGCACTCTCTCCACACCAAAGGGGGTGCGCATGAAGTGGTCCCTCACCGCGGCCTCTATCCATCTCAAGGTAGCCCGGCGTGGCAAGCGTGGCACCTCCTCCACACCACAGGGGGGGGCAGGCGGGGGGGTCCTTCACCGCGGCCCCTCCTCTCATGGTCGCGGGGCGTGGCAGGCGTGGCAATTTGTCTACACCACAGCGGGTGTGCGAGGGGGCGATCCCTCACCGTGGCGCCCAGTCGTCCGGGCCACGGGGCGTGGCAGAGGTAGCAGTTCTCCACACCACATGGGGTCGCAGAGGGTGGTCCTTCACCGCGGTCTCTATCAGTCTCGACTCGCGGGGCGTGGCAGGCGTGGCACTTCCTCCACCTCACAGGGGGTCGCAGAGGGTGGTCCTTCGCCGCGGTCTCTTCTGCTTCAGGGCCCAAGGGCGTGGCAGGCGTGGCCACGGCTGTGGAACATGCCGAGCCCGGCGGCACGGGGCACGCGCACGGAGCTCTTCCTGCGCGAGTGGGCATGCCGGTGAACTTCACCGCCAAGGTGTCCAAGCGCAAAGTCTTTGTCCAGGAGCAAAAGCCACCATCACGAGCTTCGTGCTCCACATGAAGAGCCAACACAACTACGGCGCGCGTTTTCTGGCATGGGTATTCTGGCCACGGCTTCTGCCTGCCAGTATATGGATGCAGGTGGACAAGTTCCCCGAGCAGGGTCCGGATGTAGCCGATGCCCCCCCCCATCACCTCCTTCGGAATCCAGGAACTCAAGGAGGACGGCCTGTTCTGCTTCCCGCCGATAGGGGTTAATTTCCAGGGGCGCGACAGAGCACAAGATCCGCAGGCTGGGATCCGCGCTCACGTACCAGGGCCAGACGATCCGCACCGGGGTGACCATCGAATGCGCGCAGGACACGAGCACTGGCAGACCGGAGGGCAGCTGAGAACTGGTGGGTGCATCTGTACGTAATGCTCAGCAGGGCAATGTGCATGGATGATCACGGATGATGCGTGTTTGCTTCGGCCGCCGCCACGGTAGATCTTGCAGAAAGGCCCGCCTCCGGCCGTGGTGAAAGACCCCGCGAAGTTTGATGAGGAGATGGCGAAGGAGGAGGAGGAGGAGGAGGAGGATTTGCTCTGCAGCGCAAGGTGGCCTCTTCTTGCTGGCGGCGCGGGGGTCGCCGGAGCGCACGGGGGCCCGCGCGCGCCTCTGATGGCCCCTGAGACGTTCCGTCGAAGTAGTCAGAACCGCGAAGGGTCTGTAGTTTTGATCCCCCCCGTTCACTCGGCGGTGAATAGGACTGGTCCTAAAGCTCGTCCTCCTCGCCCCTCTCCTCCTCCGCCTCCTGACTCGGGTCGTGACTCGGGCCTCCGGCGGTCGGTTCGGGACGATCGGGGCACCCCATGAACGCTCTCGGCGAGGCGCAGCCGCTAGAGCGCACGCCGAGGCTGGAAAACCGCCGTGTCGACGGAAACGCCCGAAAACCTCGAACCTCGAGCCAGGAGGCTGGAAAACCACCAAATCGACGGAAACGCGCAAAAATCTCTGACCTCTGCGGCTCTCTGCGGCGAGCGAGAGCGAGAAGTGAGAAGGAGAAGGCTCTCTCAAAAGGCGGCGGAGCTTCTCAAAGCCTTGCGGCCTTATGAAGAATCTCTCAGAAGGCCGGGGAACTTCTGAGCCCTCTGAGAAAACTCAGAACCCGGGCGCGCAAGCCCCTGCTGCCACTTCGCGCTCA
>CAUYUJ010016480.1:0-7500 GCA_963575745.1 Prorocentrum cordatum | reverse complement strand
CAGCATCAGCATCAGCATCAGCATCAGCACCAGCACCAGCATCATAGTCAGAATCAGCATCATCATCAGCAGCAGCAGAAGCATCATCGACATCGTCATCATCATCCTCCTTCTCCTCCTCATCATCATCATCAACATGATCATAATCAGCCGCAGCAGCAGCACCGGCAGCATAATGCCATCAACCAAATAATAACCAGTATCATCAGCAGCAGCAGCCTTAATCATCATCAACAGCATCCTCGCCATCGTCATCATCATCATAATCATCATCATCATCAGTATCATCATCAACACCATCATCATGATAATCATCAGCATCATCATCATCATCATCATCATCATCATCATCATCATCGGCAGCAACATCAGCATCCTCATCATCATCATCATCATCATCATCATCATCATCATCATGATCAGCATCCCCATCATCATCCTCATCCTCATCATGATCAACATCATCACCAGCAGCAGCAGCATTATCATCATCGTCAGCATCATCATCAGCGTCATCAGCATCAGCATCCGCATCCGAATCATCAGCATTTTCTTCTCCTCCAGCATCATCGTCATCATCAGCATCAGCATCGTCATCGGCAGCAGCAGCAGCCGCAGCAGCAGCAACAGCAGCTGCAGTCTAATCCTCAGCATCATCATCATCGTCATCATCACTATCTGCATCATCATCGTCATCACCATCATCAACCCCACCACAACCAACACCAGCATCAGCATCAGCATCACCAGCATCAGCATCCTCATCAGCATCATTCCCGTCATTACCATCATCACACATGATCATTATAACAATAATAGTCATCCTCGCCATCAGTACCATCATCAGCATCATCAGCACCATCAGCACCATCAGCATCAACATCATCATCATCATCATCATCATCATCATCAACATCATCATCATCATCATCATCATCATCATCATCATCATCATCATCATCATCATCATAATCGGCATCATCAGCATCATCAGCATCATCATCAGCAGCACCATCGTCATTGTCATCGACATCGGCCTCGTTATCATCACAATCATCATCAGCATCATCAGCAGTACCAACATATTCATGATCATCATCATCGTCGCCGGCGTCTTCATCATCATTGTCATTACCATCATCATTATCATGCTCGTCGTCGTCGTCAACGTCGCCGTCGTCATCGTCATCACCATCAGCATCATCATCATCATCATCATCATCATCATCATCATCATCATCATCATCATCATCATCATCATCGTCACCATTATCATCGTCATCGTCAGCAGCAGCAGCAACATCAGCATCAGCGTCCGTATCATCATTCGAATCAGCAGCAGCGGGCATAATTGGCAACTGCAGCAGCAGCAGCAGCTGCATAATCATCATCACCAGCATCGTCATCATCGTCAGTGTCACCACTACCACCACCACCGCCATAGTCATTGGCACCTGCATGAGCAGCAGCATCAGCAGCAGCAGCAGCATGAAGAGCATTACCAGCCGCAGCATCATCAGCAACATCAGCAGTATCACCTCATCATCAGCATCAGCAGCAGCTGCATCAGCATCAGCATCTTCATCAGCAGCAGCATCATCGCCCCGCAGCGGCAGCCATCCATCCAGGCAACACCTCGGCGCTGGCCGCACCCCCATCCAGACACGGCCTCGACGCTGGCCGCACCCTCCCCGTCCTCCTCGTCGTCCTCCCTCGTCCTCATCTAGCTCCCCCTCCCCAGCCCCCTTCCCCTCCTCCTCCACCTCCTCATCCATTCCTTTTCCGATTCAAATGACTCCTCCATGCCGCACCCTGGGGCCAGTCGAAAGGGTGGGCTGGGCGGTTCGCCTGAGGCTTCCTCGCCATACATGACCCTGAAGTTCCAAGATAAGCAACAGTTTCACACAAGGAGAACGGGAGATTGTCAAAGAGTGGCTCTCGCATGAGCTCCGCGCGCATCCGTCTTACAAAGTTGCAAGAGCTTCACGGATTGAGGTCGGATCGGTTTTAAAATGTGCCTCTCACCTTAGCGCTGCGCACACTCGTCCAAAAAAAACTGGAAGAGGTTCACTGGTTCCCATGGTTAAATGAGCAGTAATGGTCTTTCGGAGCTGTTCACGACTGTCAGGGCACAACCGCTACGTTGATTCGTGGCGTTGACGCCCAAGGAATGGCGTTCTGGTGCGATTCGGGTCGCCAAGACGCAAAAGTTCAATTGACTAGCGGCGTTGAAGTTCCGAGAATGGTGTGTTGGCAAGTTTCAGGATCATCAAACAGTCGTCTGCCAACGGGACACTTCCTTCAGTGGAAATGATTCCCTGTAGGGGGCCATGAAAAGGAAGCTTGGGGAGAGGGTTTACTCCAACACCGTTGATGAGTCTTGGGTGTATACTGGTCCTCGTCCTCCTCCTCCTCCACCTCGTCGTCATCATCATCAGCAGCAGCAACATCATCAGCAGCAGCATAACCATCAGCATCATCAGCATAACCATCAGCATCAGCATCAGCATCATCATGCGCAACAGCGACAGCTGCATCAGTATCGTCAGCAGCAGCATCATCATCAGCAGCATCAGCAGCAGCATTAGCATCATCAAAATGGTCATCACCCCCATATGGTCACCATCATCACCACCACCAGCATCA
The DNA here is from genome assembly GCA_963575745.1 of Prorocentrum cordatum. Taxonomy (NCBI): domain Eukaryota; class Dinophyceae; order Prorocentrales; family Prorocentraceae; genus Prorocentrum; species Prorocentrum cordatum. Next base: position 4,854 of record CAUYUJ010016480.1, on the reverse strand, counting down.
TCATCACCAGCAGCATCAACCACAGCATCAGCAACATCATTAAAACAAAATGAATAAGAACAACAACAGAAAAACAAACTCCATCACAAACAACAACATCAACAACAACAGCAACAACCACAACATCAACAGCAGCAACAACCCTGATAACCACAACACCATCAACAACAAAAACAACAGTAGCAAAAACAACAGCAGCCGCAACGACAACGGCATCAAGATCATCATCATCAGCAGCAGCAGCATCCTCACATCATCATCATCATCATCATCATCATCATCATCAGCATCATCATCATCATCATCATCATCAACATCAGAATCATCATCGGCATCAGCAGAGCAGCATCAAAATCGTCTTCGTTATCATCATCGTCATCACCGTCGTCAACATCAATACCACCACCATTTTCATCATCATCATCATCACCACCATCATCATCATCATCAGCATCATCATCATCATCATCATCATCATCATCATCATCATCATCATCATCATCATCCGCATCCTCATCCGCATCCTCATCCTCATCCTCCTCCTCATCATCGTCGCCCTCGTATTCAGAATCAGCAGCATCATCATCGTCATCATCGTCGTCCTCATTACCGTCATCAGCAGAATCATCATCATCATCATCATCATCAGCAGCAGCACAAGCATCATCAAAGTCGTCGTCAACAGCATCATCATCATCATCATCATCCTCATCATCACCATCTTCGTCATCGCAATCAGAATGATCAGCAGCAGCAGCACCATCAGCATCATCATCCTCATCATCATCCTCATCATCATCACCTTCATCCTCATCGTCATCATCAGCATCCTCATCCTCCTCCTCACCGTCACCACCACCAACAACACCACCATCATCATCATCATCATCATCAGCGTCAGCATGAACAACAACAGCAACAACCACAACATCAACAGCACCAGCAACAACAACACTGATAACCACAACACCAACAACAACAAAAACAACAACACCAAGAACAACAGCAGCAGAAACGACAACGGCATCAAGATCATCATCATCAGCAGCAGCATCCTCACATCATCATCATAATCATCATCCTCATCACCATCAGCATCATCATCAGCATCATCATCATCATCCACCTCCTCATCCTCATCACCTTCATCCTCATCGTCATCATCAGCATCCTCATCCTCCTCCTCCTTCTCATCGTCACCACCACCAACACCACCACCATCATCATCATCATCATCATCATCATCATCAGCGTCAGCATTAACAACATCATCATCATCATCATCATCAGAGTCGCCCTCGTGATCGCTATCGTCATCAGCATCATCATCATCATCATCGTAATCATCATCATCATTATCATCATCATCATCATCATCAGCATCATCATCATCATCATCATCATCATCATCGTCGTCATCATCATCTTCATCAGCATCATCATCCAATCCACCCAAAGGGCCGCCTCCGCGTCCGGCGCTGGCAGCGCACCAGGCTTGCCGGACAGCCTGATCTCGCCTCTCGGGGGGGGGGGCGCGGGCGGCGGGGCGCGCCGCACGCAGCCGCCAGCGGGAGGGGCCAGAGCCAAGACGACGACGAGGACGACGAGAGCGACGACGACGACGACAACGACGACGGCGAAGACGAAAACGACGACGCCGACGACGACGACGACGACGACGACGACGACGACGACGACGGGCGGCGGACGGCGGACGGCGGACGGCGGACGGCGGGCTCCCTGCGCCTGCAGTGCGCAGCGCACTACACTCACCTGGAAAAGCAATGCAACTCTCGCGCGTGGTCCGTCCGCCCGCCTCCACGAGGCCCGGCCAGGCCCCAAAATCAGTTCCCGAGACGCCCACGAGAGGCCCCAGGTGGTGCCCAAAAAGCCAACGACACCTCAACCGTGGACTCCTCGCCTCGTCAGGGGGTCGGCGGCATGGCGGAAGCCTCTGGAATAAATAGCGCAGCTCTCCCGCGCGGTCCGTCGGCCCGCGCCCTTCCACTTCAGCGTTCGCGCGGCTCGCCGCGCGATCCAGTTTTTCCGCCGTCGGCAGCGGGCGGACTCGATTGAGATCGGGGGTCGGGGGGGGCGGGAGGGGGGAGGGGGCAACAACAACAACCACAACAACAACAACAACAACAACAACAACAACAATCATTTAAGACTGGGGACACTCCGTTCTCACCAGTGCCAGGGTTTTCATAGGAGGCGGGCAATACCCCCACTTTGTGGGGGGGCCGGTTCAAGCTCTACCAAATTTCCAAACGACTCTTCGCCACCACCCACACCCAGCTTCCCGCCCTATGACGTTCGGACACTTCACTTCGTGGCATGCGGACGACCGTGGCTACTATTCAGGGCCCCGCGGCCGACGACGACGGCGTGCGCGCGCGAAGAAAAAACGAATGTGTCCCGCATGGTATTATTTGACAGGGATGATGGCCCTGGCAGGTGCGCAACCGTTGTCGCAGAAGTTCGAAAAAGTTGCTCGCAAAAGCCCGTTTGACAGAAATGTTTAAAAAGTGTTGGGTTTCCTACGAATCCGCAAGAGCGCGCGGGATGAGATTTTGACATTTTTTTGTTGAAAAACCATTGGTTTTTTGATGTTTTTATGTTAAAATCGCTCCGAACACTAAGCTTTTGGAAGGATTTCGTCTTGCGCGCGCGAATGTCCACTTTACCTTATTTTTTGCAAGGGATTCTTGAAATTTGATTATATTAGAACAAGAAATGTCATTTTATAGTGTTTTTTGCAAGGGAAAACGGATTACAACAAAACAACCGGATCTGGATCACATCGTTTTACCTGAGGCTTCCTCACGAAAATGATGAAAATGTGGCTGCGGCCTAGGCGCGGGGGGGGGCGTGCACCAGGGGGCCCAACAATAATTATTCTTTAGAATAATAATAATTCAACAACAACAACAACAACAACAACAACAACAACAACAACAACAACAACAACAACAACAACAACAACAACAACAACAACAACAGCAGCAGCAGCAGCAGCAGCAACAGCAACAGCAACAACAACAACCATTCTAAGACGGTTCGCTCTTACTTGCCCGTGTGTCATTCAAAACGAGTTCCCCACACTCTCGATACCAGCACGATTTCTCTTCGATCACACCCCCGTTGGGGGGATTGTTTCTCTTTGCGGGGGGCGGCGGGCTTAGACAGGCGGGCAAACCTGAACGGGCGGACAATCCTTCGTGGGCGTGCATGTGTTCGCCGTTGGAATTGGTGTGGGCCCTGCAGAAAGAGCAGGGGGAGAACAAGGGAGAGCGGAAGGAAGGGAAGGGGAGGGACGAAGGAAGAGGGAAACGCCAGCAGAGAAGGAGCGAAGAGGGGGGCGGTTGAATAGAGGCAGAGAGAGAGAGAGAGAACAAAAGAAAAAAGAGAGAGAGAGAGAGAGAAAAAAAAAAAAGAGAGGTAGAGAGAAAGAGAGAAAGAGAGAGAGAGAGAAAGAAAAAGGGAGGGAGGAGGCAGGAGAGGGGAGGGAGACGGGAGGAGGGAGAGGAGGGAGAGGGGACAGGGCAGAGAGGCATAAGGATGAGGGAAGAGAGGAGGGAGAGAGAAAGGAGGAGAGGAGGGAGGAGGGAGGAGGGAGAGGGAGGAGGAGCAGGAAGGTAAGAGCGTGAACGTTCGAGGAAGTCCTAGGCGAAAGCGCCGTTCCTGAAGGAAGTCTCGGGAGGGAGCCCACGACGGGCGGGCGATCCCCTGACGGGCGGGTCGGGCGGGTGGAACATTCAAGCGGGATGCCTGAGTATGGCGAGAGCGCGATTCCTAAGTAAATTGTGACGGCGTCCTTGGCGCAGCGTATTTCCTGAGCGTCGAAAGCGCGATGTCTGAATAAATTGCATGGAAGTCCCTGAATAACATGTGAAGGGTTCTCTGGCGGGAGCGGGGGTATTGATTAAATTGCGTGGAAGTCTTGACTCAATTGCGATGAAGTCTCAAGCGGGAGCGCCGTTCCTGAGAAAATTGTGAGGAAGTCTCAGATGGGAGCGGGGGTCCTGACTAAATTGCGAGGAAGTCACAGGCGGGAGCAACGATCCTGAGTAACTTGTGAGGCATTCTCAGGCTGGGGCGGGGGTCCTGAGTAAATTTGGAAGAAGTCTCAGGCGGGAGCCGTTGTTGTTGTAATCCGGGGGGCCAGGGGCACAGTTTGAGCATCAAGACTTCCCCTGTCAAAAAACAGGATGCGAGCGTCGAGGGGCACACTTTGATTGAGAAAAACAATATGCACCGGTGAGGGGGGATCAACAATAATTATGATTCAGAAGTGGGAGTTCAACAACAACAACAACAACAACAACAACAACAACAACAACAACAACAACAACAACAACAACAACAGCGGCTGCGGTACTTTTCCTGGGAGGTGCAGGGCAGCCGCCGCCGCCGCCCCCTCCTCCCGACCCTTCGGGGGAGGGGGCGGGGGAGACGCTGAGAGCCGGCGTCGCATTTTTCCACGCTGGGCGACCTCGCCTTGTTTCGAGCCGGATCGAGACATGCCGCGGAAAAGCAGAAAGTCAGGGTCTAGGGTCTGGGGTCTAGCGTCCAGGGTCTAGGGTCTAGGGTCTGGGGTCTAGGGTCTAAGGTCTATAGGTTCTGGGGTCTAGGGTCTAGGATCTAGGGTCTGGGGCTCTGCACGTGAATTGCCCCGACGAGATGGCTTGTTCGCAACGTCGGACATCAGGCGGAGGGGGCCGAGCAGCATCGAGAGGGCTCGGGAAACTCTGCACGGGGCGGACAGGATGGAGAAGGCCGTCGGGGGGGGGAGGCCGTCGGGGGGGAGGAGGATAAGGAGGAGGAGGAGGAGGAGGAGGAGGAGGAGGAGGA
>CAUYUJ010016479.1:240000-275859 GCA_963575745.1 Prorocentrum cordatum | reverse complement strand
CTTCTTTTTCTCATGCCTCCCACTGCCGGTGCCCTACATGTTACGCGCATCTCCCACCGGTCGGTGACTCCAAGGGCGACAGCCCCTGGAGTCACCCGGCTCACTGGACGGATCAATCCCCCCGCAGGGGCGGCCGCCCCTGGGTGGGAGGGGATGGCGCGCGCGACGACCCCACGCCTGAGAGAGAGAGAGAGAGGAGAAAAAAAAAAAAAAAAAGAAGAAGAAGAAGAATAATAATAAGAAGAAGAAGACGAAACATAACATTAATAATAATAATAAGAAGAAGAAGAGTAAGCATAATACTACAAATAATAACAATAAGAATAATGCTAATATGAATAAGAATAATATTACTAAGCGTAATAACAAGAAGAAATAGAGATAGAGAGAGAGAGAGAATGAGGAGGAGGAGGAGGAGAAGGAGGAGGAGGATGAGAAGGAGGAGGGGGAGGAGGGGGAGGAAGATCTGGGCGCTATTGGACGCTATCTGGCGCTACCGAGCGCTGTTCGCCGATACGCATTCAATCCAAGACGATTGAATGCGTACGTGATTTACATCCTTGTTCTGGTAATTAAAAGACATTTCAAGCTAAGAAAATGGATTCCATTCCACGCGCTTCCAGGTCCAGGAATCCGAAACATCGACGAAACAAACAGCTCCGCAAAATTGCCCAGGGTCCAGTCCAGATTCTCGATTTTCTCAATAGAAGCCTGTTTTCCTTAAAATGTCTGATGGGTGTGCTGTCTACAGTCGCGTGATCAGGAGCTTTTGCTTAGCGTGTCGCAGCGGCGGCCCCGGCAGGCACGAGAAAAAGAAGAGGTGGAGGAAGGTGAGACAAGAAACCCTCCTCCTCCATCCTCCAGCTCCTCCCACCCATCCTCCTCTTCCTCCTCCTCCTCCTCCTCCATCCTCCAGCTCCTCCCACCCTCCTCCTCTTCCTCCTCCTCCTCCTCCTCCTCTTCTCCCTCTCTCATCCTCCTCCTCCTCCTTCTCCTCCTCCTCCTCGTCCTCCTCCTCCTCCCTCCCTCCTCTCGGGCCGGACGACAGGGGGAGTGGAAACGGGGGGTACCTCATCCGCTGCGTGCAGCTGGCTTCGGCTCCGCCGCTGGGCGCTGTCCTCGACACGCTGGCGCCTCCGGCGCCGAGGGGCGACGTGGAAGCCAGCTATGTGGACCGCTTCGCTGACCCCGCTTTTTGCTGTCCCCCCCCCCATGTCCCCAGACCTCCGACGTCGCGAGAAACTCACGATGAGGGTTTTTGATGATTTTCGGCCTCGGGAGGCCCCCGCCAGGCCTCGGGAGCGTCAGAAAACGGGATGAAAAACCGGTCCCAGGAAAGGTCTCCAGACTTTGGGGGGCCGACGTCGTGGGTTTCTCACGACGTCGGGGGTCTGGGTTGCCCGACCCGAGAGAGTCGGCTGCGAACGAGGGGGGGAGTTCGGAGGAGAAGGCCTTTTGTCAAGAGGCGGAGGCTTTCTGAGAGGTCCTCTGTGTCCTCGGGGCTGAGAACATTGTCCAGAAGGCCTGGGATTTCTGAGCCTTCTGAGAAGGCCCGCCCCTTCTCACTTCTCCCCCTTTCGCCCGACCCGAGAGAGGGCTTCTGAGCTTTGTGGTCCTCGCCTCGCCTCTGGAGGCGTCTTCTCTTCCGCCCTGGATACTGCTCTCTTCCCTCCAGCATGGAGGCTCGGCCTTGGGGCCGGCGGGTGGGCTGAGGTTGCCCAGCCTTACAGTCGGGGCGCTGGACAAGGAACCCTTTTCGTTGGGGAGGGGCTCCGTGTTTCTTAATTGTTTCGCAGCTTGACTTAGGTTGTCCTTTGGTCTTCGATGGGGGATCGAAGTTTAACTTATGGAGAAAAGGGGCCTCGTTCCTTATTTAAGGTTCCTTAGGTCAACGCCCCGACTGTAGGAGTGGAATGTGGCCGTCTTCATACTTTTTGCCCCTCCCGGGGGCTTCTCGTCGCCACGGTCGGGCGCGGCTCGAAAAGCGGGTGCGCGGATTCGGCGTGTCTTCGGCGCGGGCTCAAACAAGGTCGACACGAATTCGACGTGCATACAGTCGGGGCCCTGAAGAAGGAACCCTTTTCGTTGGGGAGGGGCTCGGTGTTCCTTGATTGGGCTGCAGTTTGCCTTCTGTTTTCCTGAGGTTTTCCATGGGAAATCGAAGTTCAACTTATGGGAGAAAGGGGCCCCGTTCCTTATTTAGGGTTCCTTAGGTCAACGCCCCGACTGTAGCGGCGCAATGGGACAGAGAAGGTCCCCCAGAGATGCTACAAAAGCCTCGGTCGCCCTCCCCGCAGCATCGAGGACCTCCAAAATCGAGGCTCGGCTCCCGTTCCGGAAGCCTGTTTCCTTCCGTTCGGAGTGTTTTGTCCCACCCACAACGGCGGTTTCTCTATCCCCTGGGCGGCCGGGGAGGAGGAGAAGGAGGAAGGGCAGGAATGTCGTGAGAAGGCATGTTCAGAGCTTGCGCGCACCCTATTCGCATTCGCGCAGGCAGCTGCCTCTGGGCGATCCCGGAAGCGCTTCAAGCTTGTGTGTGCGTAGACGCCGTTCCCAAAGCGCTCCTCCTTCTTCTCCTACTCCTCCTCCTCCTCCTCCTCCTCCTCCCCCTTGCGAACTCAGGTTCCCACAACGTACCGCCTCGACAAGACGCTGCAGAATATGGACTCCGTTTGAAATTTGCCCACTGTGTTGTCATTGTCATTGTCTGTGTTTTCTCGTGTATGTTGCAGTGTTCTCGTGTGGTGGAAGACCAGCTTGCTTCCTGCCCGACGTCCAGGCGCAGGGTCTGGAGGCGAAGGGGAGCCCGGGGTGCGCTGCTGTCTGTAGAGATGGCCCGCCTTTTGACAGGAGGAGCAGCGGTTGCGAGACTGCAGCGGAGACGGTCCGTGACCATGCCATACTATGCCTCATCTGGTGAGGAGCAGTGAAGGATGATGAGGGGTGAGCATGCGTGATAACCATCTCCAGGTGATCTCCGCCCCGGGCTCGAAGAACGAGGTGTATTGATGAGGCCTTGCGGCCGGTGCCGCCGACCCTGGAGGCCTCGGCCCTGGACGGAAATGCGAGGGAGAGGGCGGGCCATGGGCCCCGGGAGGGTTGCATTCTGACCCGGGACCCGCTTTGGGACCCCCTTCCGGGACCCCCCCCCTTCGAGGAAACACCGACGTTGCTGAGATTGGCTTCCCCTCCGCGTCGCGGCCGCTCCCCTCCCCCGAAGGGAGCCGCCCGAGTGCTCCCCCCCCCCCCCCCGCGTATCCGAGTGTGACCCCCCCCCCACCCTCGGGGGGAAGGGATTAAATGGAAAGGGCTTCCTTAAGCTACGACGTTGCTCAGATTGGCTCCCCCCCCGTGTCCGTCCGCGTCGCGGCCGCTCCCCTCCCCCGGAGGGAGCCGCCCGGATGCCCCACCCTCCCGCGTAATTATCCCGATGTGACCCCCCCCCCCCCTCGGGGGGAAGGGATTCAAGGGAAGGGGCTTCCCTTCAAGTAAGCTGCGACGTTGCTCAATTGGCTTCCCCCCCGTGTCCGGGATCCCGTGTCCGGGGGGGGAGCAGATTGGCTTCCCCCCCGGGTCGCGGTCGCTCCCCTCCGCGTCGCGGCCGCTCCCCTCCCCCGGAGGGAGCCGCCCGGGTGCACCCCCCCTCCCGCGTATACGGGTGTGACCCCCCCCCTTCCCCCCCCCCCTCGGGGGGAAGGGATTAAAGGGAAGGGGCTTCCCTTCGAGTAAGCTGCGACGTTGCTCAGATTGGCTTCCCCCCCAATGTCCGGGGGGGAGCAGATTGGCTTCCCCCCCGGGTCGCGGCCGCTCCCCTCGCCCGGGGAGAGTCGACCACTCCCCCTGTTGGAGCCGACGTGGCGGTGTCGTGGGCAGCTCCCCTCCCCTGGAGCCGACCTCCCCTCTTGGAGCCGACGTGACGATCTCGTGGGCGACGACGACCCACGCAAGATGACGAGACCAGGATGCGTCTTCCACGCGCCGACAGGGTCGGCGGATTTGGCATGCCCCGTCGCCTCCATGCAGGAGGCCTCTACGTATCTAGAGGATAGCAACGGATGCTTCGCCACAGAAGGACCCTTGGTTTGAACTGTCCGGCCACCGTGCAGGCACAGGCATGGCGCCGAGCCTGGGGCCGTGCAGTCACAAATGCTGGCTGCCAGCGTGGTTGTCTCCGCGTTGGGCACCGTGCAGTCTTCCGACGCGGCACGTTGCACTTGGTCCCCTATTCCTGCTCCAGTCTTCTGCTCCGGGTGCTGCTACTGCTCGTCCTCTCGGTATAATCCCTCCTCGTATCCCCTCTTCCCATCCTCCTGCTCCTCTTCCTGCTGCTGCTGCTGCTGCTGCTGCTGCTGCTGCTGCTGCTCCTTCCGGTCCTCCCCGCGGGGTCCCTGTTCTCCTTCTCTGGTCTGCTCTTTCTCTTGCTGCTCGCCCTCTACCATCACCATCAAGCCTCCATCGTCTCTTTGCCCCCAATTGGGTGCCGTGTTGAACATGAGCGCAGTGGAATGCATTGGCACGGTCTCAGCATCAGCGATCGTCCGCCGTGCTTTCCTCCGGCCGGCAGTCCCGTCGGATGCGCAGGCAGACGATGTAAGAGCACATGCGCTGACAATGGACACTTGTCGTTTTTTGCCGTAGAGGCGCGTAGAACAGCAAGCGCGGGACCACGAGTGCAAAGCTATGATGCCAGGGCGCCTGTGCCTGTGCGAGTCTTCGACGGACGCGTCATGCGGAGAGGATCTGGATGGCCTCGTGGGGCCTCTTTCTTCGCTGCCCCTGCGCGCGTGCCTGTGCAAGTACATCGCTGAGGGGCAGTCGCTGACGGAGCAGGCAGAATTCGCTTCCCGTCTGTTGTGACCTTATCGTGGGTAGTTAGTTTCGGGGGCGGCAAAGAGGAGGGTAATGACTAGGGGGGGTGGATATCATGGCGGGGGCCGTGATATTTCCCCAGATTTCATGGCGCCTCTTCTTTTTTCATTACGTCCCTGGTCCCCCCGCTGGGCCGCGCACATGCCGCCGGTCATGATTTGCACTCCCCCTCTTGGACACCCCCCTCTTGGCCGCTCCCGATAGTTGTACTGGACGTTCTCTTGTTTCCGTTGTAAAGATAGCCCTCCAGTGCTCAAGTGTTTGGACCCCGACGAGAGGGAGCGGCTGGTGGGAATCACCTTCACGCACGGCAGCAGAGTTGTGTCGTTCCGCCTGCTGGAAGAAACGGCTGAACGTTGCGTTGCTCTTCGAGAATTCATCAGGAGCTCAGCTTCTGTTAGTGACCTGCGGCATGGATTGTTGGATGGGAGGAGAGTGGCAGCAAGAGTGTTGTATTGTCGAGTCGGGATTCGTGGCGGGCCCCATATGGGGAAACGAGCACACCGATCCAGCAAGCAGTGGTTGTTCGGATGCACGGCTTCGACACCGGCACCAACTTGCACACTTGCTGTGACAGGGCCATCCTGGCTTCTCCAGGTGTGTGTGTGTGTGTGCGTGTGTGTGTGTGTGCGTGTGTGTGTGTGTGTGTGTGTGCGTGTGCGCGTGCGTGCGTGCGTGCGTGCGTGCGTGCGTGCGTGCGTGTGTGTGTGTGTGTGTGTGTGTGTGTGTGTGTGTGTGTACGTGGCCTTCCTCGGCCTTCTCCAGCGCTTCTGGGCCTCTGCTGGAGCCCCCATGGGTGCCGGCGGGGGGCCTGTAAGGGTCCAGGGGGCACGGAGTTCGTGAGGGGTGTGCCGAATTTTGGGCTCCCTTTGTGCCGTCTTGGGGAGCAAGCTGAGCGCCTCCAGTCCGAGGCCCGAAAACCATCACTTCACTAATTTTGGGCCCCAGGGCCCACTGAGGCCCCAGGGGCCCCAGATTAGTGAAGTGATGTTTTTTCCCACGTAAGGACCCCGAAATTCATCACTTCACTAAACCGAACCCAGGACGAAAGTCAGGGGCCGAATTGCTGCTGTGATGCAACATCGGTCTCGTATCCAGATGTCCAGCGGGCACGAAGTGCGTGAGGGTTGCGCGGGATGGAGGCTCGCTGGAGCCGTCTCGAGAACCACCTGAGCGCCTCTGGAGGTCCATTGGCCAGCAAATGCGCGAAGGCTGTGCGGAATGGAAGCTCCCAGGAGCCGTCGCGAGATGCCATAGCCGAGCGCCGCTGAAGGGGCCATGGGCCAGGACATGCGTAACGGATATGCCGAATTGAGGGCCCATTCGGCCGACATGAGGTCGAGTGGATCGTTCTTGGAGGTCCAAGACGCACGAAGTGCGTGAGGTGTGTGTGTGTGTGTGCCGTATTGACACTCCCAGCAGCCATCTTGGGGGCCAGTGGAGCATCTCGAGAGGTCCATGGAGCACGAAGTGCGTGCGGGGTGTGCCGAATTGAGCCCGCCAGAAGTGTCCAGGAGACCTGGGAGCCAGTTGAATGGTGCACCCGCGCGTCCCAGGAGAAAAAGGCTGTGCATGCCCTTCAGAATGCGCGAAGCCGTTCCTGGCATGCACTTTGCATGTAATCTCTATCTTCCTTTTTTAAGCTCTGCCTGTCTGTAACGCTCAAGACTGCTCTGACCGCTCTGCTCCCGCCACGCTCCCGCAGGAGGCCCGCCGAGCTGAACCGATTCGCGCATTCCGCTTGCCCATCTTTGCACTCGTGGGCATTGGGAAATTGTTGGGTGGTGGCAGGTAGTTTCCTCCAAGCTGTCGTGTGACGCTGGCGTACGGGAGAATCAGTCGTTTGGCACATATGTTGCAACACTCAACATGACATTCTCTTACCCAATGCTCGACATCGCAGTCCCAAAGCACGAGCAGGAGTTCTTGTTTTTGAGATCCCTTCGTGGGCCATCGGAGCATCCTGTGGGACTCTTGGGGACCCTTGGGCGACTTCGGGGGGGTCCTGGGGGCCTCTGAGGGGCCTCTTGAGGCCTCGGGGAGGATATCTTGGACCTGTTTGGCCCACCTCTGGGCCACCTCGGGACCCCTTGGAGCTGGCTTAGGGCCATCCTGGGGCCTGGCGCCCCGATCCTCCTCCTCCTCCTCCTCCTCCTCCTTCTCCTCCTTCTCCTCGTCCATCTCCTCCTTCTCATCCTCCTCCTCCTGCTCCTCCTCTTCCTCCTCCTCCTCCTCCTCCTCCTCCTGCTCCTCCTCCTCCTCCTCCTCCGCCCTAGCTTTGGAACCGTGCCTCCATCTTTTCGGGGCCTCTTGGGACCATCTCTTGGGGCCCTGTTCGGCGCTCTTGGGGCTCTCTCTCTCTCTCTCTCTTTCTCGGTGCCATCTCGGGGCTCGAGGGGTGCCTCTTTAGGGCCCCGCAGGGGCGAGAACGCCATGGGCCCTGAAGGCTCAGTACTTTTCTAAGGTTTTTCGGACGTCCAGAGCTTCGCCGGCCATCCCGAGCCCGATTGGCAGTCCATTGTCAATTAGGCTGTATTAGGCCAGCTTGGACCAGCCTTGGGGTCGAACGTTGGTCTGTGTTTGCCAGAGGTTCGTCGGCTATCTTGGGCCCGATTTGCAGTCCATTAGGCTGTCTTGGGCCAGCTTGGGCAAGCCCGGACCAGCCTTGGGTTCGAATTGATGGTTTGTGGTTGCCAGAGGTTCTTCGGCCATCTCGAGGCCGCTTGGCAGTCCATGAGGCTGTCTTAAACCAGCTTGGGCAAGCCCGGACCAGCCTTGGGGTCGAATTGATGGCTTGTGGTTGCCAGAGGTTCGTCGGCCATCTTGAGCCCCCCTTGCAGTCCATTAGTCTGCCTTGGGCCAGCTTCGTCAAGCCCAGCCTTGGGCTCGAATTGTGGTCTGTGCTTGCCAGATGTTTTTCGGCCATCTTGAGTCAGATTTGCAATCCATTAGGCTGTCTTGGGCCAGCTTGGGCAAGCCTGGACCAGCCTTGGTGTCTATTGTGGTATGTGCTTGCCAGAGGTTTTCCGGCCATCTTGAGCCAGATTTGCAGTCCATTAGGCTGTCTTGGGCCAGCTTGGGCAAGCCTGGACCAGCCTTGGTGTCTATTGTGGTATGTGCTTGCCAGAGGTTTTCCGGCCAGATTTGCAGTCCATTAGGCTGTCTTAAGCCAGCTTGGGCAAGCCCGGACCAACCCTGGGGTCAAACGATGGTCTGACGCCCACGGGCCCGCGCTTCTTGACTTTGAGAAACATTACGCCCAGCTTGCTGATGGCCTACACCCAGTCCACCCGCGAGAAGGACATCCACCCAACGGTGGCCAGTCCAACTGAGACCAGGTGAGCCAGCTTGTGTCGAAGAAGGAAAGGCGGCATGGAGATAAACGTTCGGAGGGCCGCGCAGATTTCTTGGATCGGCGCTGGGCCCAGCGACGACCCAAGAAATTTGCGTGGAGCTCCGATTGTTCCTGTTTACTCCGCTGTTCCTTCCTCGGCTGTAGTGGAGCACGGGCAGCAGGCTTTTGGGATGTGTTGACCTCAGGTGCAACATTACAGCCGAGACGCTGAAACGAGGAACACGTTGGATTCGGAAGGGCTCGATGTTCCTTGCGTCCTCCCGCGGTTGTCCCTCTAGCCCTTCTCTCAGAGCGTGAATTACCTACCCCGCTTTCGCTTCCAGGCAAAACCAAGTCATACCACGCGCCTCCCCGTTGAGCGGCCTGACCAGTGCGGGCCGTAGTTTGGCATCACTTGGTAGCTCTTGGAACCGAGGGTGGTCAAAAGCGAGGTAGGTTCGTTTGCCCCCTATTCTCGTGCACCCAGGGCTTTTTGAAGCCGCAGGGGGGCGTCGTTCCCTATTCAGCGTGCCTTCTTTCGGCAGCCCGAGTGTATGGGGGGGGGGGGGATCGGCTCAGGGGGAGTTGCGTCGACCCCCGAGAGAGAGGAGGAGGAGGAGGAGGAGGAGGAGGAGGAGGAGGAGGAGGAGGAGGAGGAGGAGGAGGAGGAGAGGCGTCTGGCCCAGGCAGGGAGCCCGACCCTAGGCGTGCCTTCAGAGAGGCCGCGACCGACAAATTCTTCACTACGGCCAAGGAAGCTCCTTGGCATAGGCGCCAGCGCTTGAAGCGCACCAGCGCCCGCCTGATTCTTGCCCTTTCCAAAGCTCGATCCCTCCTTAGGAACCACCACAGTTCCCCAATCTTTGCGATGAATCGCCAAGGAGGCCCCCAGCAGACATGGGACTGCGCGTGTGGCAGGTTTGTCAAGGGCCACCATTGGAAGTGTCTATGTGGTCGTCATTGGAGTCAGCGAGTTGTCCCTCGAGGCCCTGATCAGGAACGGCCCCGCGCGTCCAGTCGGACGCGGCAGACCATCCGTCAGGAGCACCAGCAGAAGGAGTTGAAGCGGGAAGAGCAAGAAGTGAAGCAGCTCATCGGCAGGGTAGCGACGATGAAAAGATCGGAAGCGACTGAGGCAATGCGTTTCTTGGGGTACGAGCAGGTCCCCACGGACGTGCCAGGAATCAAGTCGTACAAGACGAGGACGAAGCAGCGCATGTTCGAGTTGGGAAGGCTCATCATCATCAGTCGCAAGGCCGGCAAAGATGATCCACAGGGTTTCGTACGTGAGATATCGTGTCTCAAGTACATGATGAGCACGTGCGAGAAGCTCAATGACCAGCTAGCCGAGTTGAAGTCGAAGCGAGATAGGTGTCAAGAGCACATTCGCAACCTCTCGGTGAAGCTCGGAGAGTTACAGTCCGACTACAAGCAGTCAGAGACGGACCTGTATGCTTGGCAGGCCGCGATAGACGAGTTAGAGGAGCTGGAGGACTACATGGTCGGAGAAGATGCGCCAGGAGCCCGTGGCTTCAGCACATTCATCCCGACGATGCAGATGGGGGCGGATCCGCGTACGGAGAGGACGACATTCCCACCGCCGCCACCAGCCCCACAGCAGCAGTGTTCAGGAGGCCCCGTGCCCATGCAGCAGTGCAACATGGGATTTCCGCCATCCATGCCACCACCGCCTCAGCAGAGAGTTGGGCCGCCAGTTCAGCAGCCACCAGCACAGCAGCCACTGCCCCCGAGTGCTGAGGTGCAGGGGATCGGTGAGATGATCAAGGTACTCATTAAGAAACAGCAGCAGACGGACCATCAGATGGCCATGTTGATTGGCCACATCACGGCGACCAGTGCGAGTGCGTCGGCGGAGGAGTACGAGAGGGCCAAGTCGGAGGAGGGGGCGCACGGCCATCAGCAGCCGCCCATCGAGGTGCAGGCCAGCCCGACGAGCATCCCCGCGGCCCAGCCCGACACGCCCACGCCCGTGGCGGACCCAGGCATCGAGCCCACGGAGGTCGCAGAGGATCCATACGGGACACAAGGGGCCAAAGCTGATGCTGAGCTGATGCCAGGCCCTCAGGATATGCACTCCCCTTTTTTATCCCCTACCCAGCCCATGCATCCGACCCAGGGGATAGAGGGCCCGCTCCTGGCGCCGCCCGTGGGCCCTTCGGTTTTTATGACCCCCCCAGGGGGCAAGAGGAGCCCTACAGCGCATACAGGGGAATCGCCGCCGAGGAAAGATCCACGGCAGAGCGAAGAGTAACTTTCGGGGAGTGCATGATTAGAGCCTTTCACCCTGGAGAAAAGTTGACCTCATCCTCTCAGAGTTCTAGGTTTCCGTTTGTCCCCTCTTCTCCTTACCCCAGGGAATTAAAATCATGTTTGAAGGCCGATTGTGGATCGCAGGCTCTAGTTTCACAGGCCCCTAATACAACGCAGCGCGAAGTCAGCACAGATCCGTCCGTGGGGATCCATAGACGTAGATCTGATGGCAACATGGGAAGGAGTGGGGAGGATCACGGTCGGGGGGAGACGGCACGTGACCAGGCCAGCCTGGTCGATCCTGATAGGGATTTACTGTCCGATGCCCACGAGCTCGGACCACTTTTGTCTACAGTGGAGATTGAGGACCAGCGCCCTTGTTACAGCGAGGAAGTGCAGGGGTCATCGCCACGAGCATCCTTGTCGGTCAATGGGGAAGGGGACATGGGTCATATGTCCCCTCCCCACTCTTTTGAAGCTAGTCCTGATCAATCAGGAAGTTCCGAGGAGCATGCGGGCAGCAGTGAGCCCACAACCTTGCTTCCTTCTCCTCCTACGCACTTAAGGTGTCACTTCGAGCGAGGACCGACCATCCAGGAACTTGTCACCTCTGTGGCGGCTATGTCTTGGGTATTCGGGCTTCCTCAGGATCTACCAGTGGAATCTTCTTGGGCTCTAGGGCTCTGTCCTCCGAGGGACTCCGTTTGGGACGAGGTCTCGTACTTTACCGATGGTTCGTTGCGACATGGGGATGACGCTTCTGGGGCCTGGGCCGCGGTCCGAATCGGTGCAGATCACGTGGGGTGCTCGTTCCAGGGTGTGTGGGCGGCCCCCTTCTTGAGTTCCTTTCTGACCCCGCGCGGACGGGGCGGGCTGGACAGCACGGATGTCGAGTGCGCAGCCGTCGTCTGGGTTTTGATGGCGATCATCAGCGACCAGCACCACCCCCCAGCGGTCATTCACACGGACTCGCAGAACGTGTGCGACTATGTCTACGGTGCAGCTACGGTCTCGGAAAATAACAAAATTGCATGCATGCTCGTGATCATGTTTGACATAGCCTTGACTCGCGCCAAGGAGAGATGGCCTACACACGACCCTCCCCCGTTGAGGATTTGCCACGTCAAGGGACGCGAGGGGCACCCATGGAACTCCCTAGCAGACCACATCGCGGGTCTTGTTGGTTCAGAACAATGGGGGCCGTGTTTCGTTCCCCCACTTTGGGCCGAGGCCACTAAGCATGGGCCTGCTCGCGAATGGGAGTGGCTGGAGCGCCCGGCTCAGGGGCTGGCCCAGGCGTACCCCACTCCTTCGGTTCAAGGTTTTTGTGCGACCCCCGTGGCGTCTGAGGCTTCTGACGACCTGGGACATCGGCCCCCGCTCAAGTCCTCCAAAAGCTCCCACGCTTTGAGCATCAAAGTGGCCTCCTTCAATGCCAAGAGCGCAGCTGTTGCCAAGAGAAGGGGTAGGAAGGGCAAGCTCCGCTTCGCTCGCAATTTGGCTATCAAAACCCAGCTTGACCAGGAGGGCGTTCTACTGGCTGGGGTCCAGGAGGCCAGAAACCCACAGGGCGTTTACTCCTCTGGTGCGTACTTTGTGCTTTCTTCGGGGCACGCGTCTCACGAGCTTGGGTGTGAGCTGTGGGCTAATACTAGGATTTCGTACGGCACTTGCAAGGGGAAGCCCCTGTTCCTTGAGAGAAGGCACTTTCGCGTTATTTCCGCCAGCCCCCGATGGCTCCTGGTTGCCTTGAGTGCTCCTGGGTTAGTATGCAATCTGCTGGTCGGGCACGCTCCTCACTCAGGCGCTGGGGCTTCTGAGAGGGCTGCATTTTGGGACTCGATCCAGGGGCTGCATGACAAGTGGGGCACCGATTTGTTTCCTGGATGCCAATGGCAGGGTGGGAAACCTGCCATCGGACGCCGTCGGGAGCGCCGGCTTCGCTCAGAAACAGGATGAAGGGGGAGAGCATTTACACACCTTCCTGCTCGCCTCAGAGCATAGAGCTGTCAACACATGGCTTGGCAGTCCAGACGACTGGACGTGGCAGTCGCCACAAGGGTTGAGGCATCGGATTGACTATGTCTCAGCGAAGACATGGCTTGCCAACCACGCCCTCACATCCGACGCGTTTCACGACATTGATAAGATTACGACACATGTTGACCACCAGCCAGTGATTGCTACGTTTGCTTGGCAGGCTGCTCAGGTACGCCAAATATCGTCAGGAAAGAAGCTTGACCGAGAGGCTTATAAGGACCCTCTGAAACTCGAGGTTTTCAAGCAAGAGCTTCGAGGGATCTCTGTAGTCCCCTGGCAGGTCCCTGTCTCAGAGCATCACGTATGCTTGTCTACAGGGGTCATGAGGGCAGCTTCGAAGGCCTTCGGGGTTGCCCCTCGCCGACCTAGGCAGCCGTATGTCTCTCAGGCTTCGGTTGATCTTATCACCGCCCGTCGAGGGGCCACCAGAGCCTTGAAAAAAGTTGCCCCTTTTCTGGACCAACAAGGGCCTCTGTACGGTGACGCGCTTTCCCACTTTTGCGGCAGATGGTTATCGGGGGATATCCTGGGGCTTGCTATGCTAGAGGGAGCGCAATTCTGGAGGCCTCACTACGATCTTATGGCTCAGGTGTTCCGAGGATGGGCCTCTGGCAGGCTTAATTGCTACGCTGTAGTGTTCGGGCTTCAGCGTTTTCTGATTGACACGGAACAGCTCGTGGCCAAGGCATTGGAGCAAGACAGGTGCAATCACCTTGAGGCCCAGGCTGACACGATTGCCGAAGCAAGGGATTTCGGGCTTCCCCGCTCGGAATGGTCAAAAACCAAGGTTTTGATGCAGTTTGGAGGTCGCCCACCCAAGATCCCCACCACCTTTCCCTACTCGACCACTGAAGACGGCACGGCGCTGTGCACGGAGTCAGACGTGGCCAACAACCTTCAGCAGCACTTTGCCAAAGTTGAGAGAGGCAAGTTCGAGGATGCTGAAGGGATACAAAGACACTATAATGATATGATCCCACTCCTTCCAGATGAGGCTCCTCGGGACCTGGAGCTATTTGTCTCGAAGGTTGGATTGCTAGCGTTGATGAGGGGTATCCAAGGAGGGAGGGCCCCTGGTCCTGACGGTTTTTCCCCCCGACCTGCTCAAGCTTGCCCCCCTCGAACTGGTGGAAATCATCCACCCCCTCCTCACCAAGGTCACTATGACCACTAGGGAACCCCTGGCCTTCAAAGACGGGCGTGTTGGCACATTTTTCAAGGGGAAAGGCTTGATTGCCTTGGCCGCCAACCAGCGCAGCATTTTGATGACTAACACGATTAGTAAGATACATCACCGACACCTCAGGTGCCTTTCCTTGGACTATTTGCATGCTGCGCTGTTGGCCCAGCAATGTGGGGGGTTACCTGGTAGATCGTGCGACACTGCTGCGCATTTTGTCAAGACCTTCTGGGCGGCCTCTGAAGCGCGGGGGGTTTCATGTGGGTCCCTGTTTTGTGATCTTACGGCTGCCTTCTACTCCACTATCCGGCAGCTGGTGTATGATTTACCAGGTGAGGGGGGATGCTCAGTGAAGTCTTGGAAGAGCTCCCAGTGCCTCCAATATTAGCTGCGGGCGTTCGTGCTCAGCTGATCACAGGCCCCATCTTTGATCAGACTATTGAGAAGCCCCATCTAGTCGCCCTACTACGGGAGGCTCAAAGGGGGGCCTTCTGGGCCGTGGGAGGAGCTGATGGATACGTCATTCCCCGCACAGGGTGCCGCCCTGGCACCGTGATGGCGACAGACGTGTTTAATATTGCTTTCGCTAGCGTTCAAGAGGAGATAGAAGCCGAGATGGAAATGAGAGAGATTCGGTGGCTTCCCACCCCCTCTGTGCGAGTATTCTCCTCGGCGGTCGAACACGATGAAGTGTGCGCTTCAGTCTCTTTCGTGGACGACCTCACCCCCTCCGTGGCCTCCCCTGATCCAGCAGAACTCTTACAGATGTTAGGGGAACTCATCGATATTGTTTTTGCGGTTTGTGCTCGTCACGGGCTGTCCTTAAACCCCAACAAGACCAAGATTATGCTGAGATTTCGGGGGCGTGGCTCACAGGCGGCCCATCGGGAGGTTTTCGATCAGGCGGAGCCCTACGTAGCTTCCCCCCAGTGGAAAGTAAAAGTCGCCGTCGTGCGTTCACACAAGTGCCTGGGGGTAGTCCTCGCTGGCACTGGATCTGAAGGGCTGGAGATTTCTGCGCGTTCTATGTCTGCCAGGGCCGCTGTCAGGCCCATCAAGGCCACCGTCGCTCCCCGCCCCTCCCTTCCTCTCCGTGCCAAAATCTTGTACACGGAAGCCTTCGGATCCAGCAGATGTTTTTATGCCTCATGTTTATGGCGCCCCATGCCACAGGCCGTTCAATCTAGAGTGCGGAGTTGCCACGAGTTGTTGTATCGCTGCGCGCTTGGACTTCCTGCCAGCAACTCGCCCGAGCACCATCTGTCGTATTGGGATGTTTTGGCTCGTGCGGATCGACTTCCCTGGGATGCCGTTGTTCATGTCTCCAGGCTGCGTTTCCTAGTTAGGATGTTCAAGTTCGCGCCGCGATACTTGCTGACCCTTCTTGACGTCTCCCTCCTGCATCGGAGAAGCTGGGTCTCGGCTTTGGCCGCGAGCTTCGATTGGTTAGTTTCTTTCATGGATCCTGATTCGGTCCCTGGGACGGGGGGGCTCGACGAGTGGCTAGCTGCACTTCAGATGGACCCCCAGCGCTTTCGGGCCACAATCAAAACAGTCATCCGCAGAGCGAGAGAGTGGTGGAGTGACCGACACCTGCTCCACCTGTGGGACATCAGGGTCCACGAGGCGTTAGCAGGCACGCCCATGGACGTGGACGCTGTGGACGTGGTGACATCCTACATGTGCTACGAGTGCGGCCAGCTGTTCAAGTCAGAGCGCGCACTGCGCGCTCACAGGGGAAAGCAGCACCCCATCCCCACATCCCCAGCCATGATGGCCGTTGGCACCTGCTGCTCTATTTGTGGGTGGGACTACCGTTCTAATGGGAGGTTGTATAAACACCTAGCTAGGTCCAAAAGTTGCTTCCGAGGCCTTGTGGCCTGTGGTGCGCGTCCCACTCAGGATGAGGTCGATGAGGCTCGGGCTACCCGGCGTTGTGAGCAGCAGGCCAACAGGGCCAAGGGGCTGACGGATGATTTCGCCCATTTGCCCAGGGTTCGCATGATTGGACCAGTCAGAGGGGTCCGTGTCTTGGAGGAAGAACCCCTCGTGGTCGAGCCCGTGGCCCCCCCCCCGCCTCCTCCTGTCCTTCCTGCCTTCTCTCCCGCTCCGCCCCCCTCTCGCCCTTTCCGCTTTCTTCTCCACCTCTTCTCGGGCCAACGGCGTGCTGACGACGTGCAGGATTGGATTGAGAGACTGGTTGCTCAGTACCCCACCCCGGTTGTTGTGCTCTCTATTGATATAGCTAACAGTCCAAAGTATGGTGATTTAAGTGATGTTTCCACGGTAGCTTATTGGTTACGTCTTATGGAGCAGGGGTGGGTTGCTGGGGTTATCGCAGGCCCCCCCTGTGAGACTTGGAGTGCTGCTCGCCATAACCCTGTACCCCCCGAAGCCGTTGGGCCTCACCCTCGGCCACTGAGGGCACCTAGTGAGCTCTGGGGGTTAAAGTACATCACTCCCAAGGAACGAGAACAGGTCGGGGCGGGGAATGCCTGGCTGAGAACCACCATTGAATTTCTGATTTCCGCTTGGAAGCTTGGGCTACCAGCGATCATGGAGCACCCCGCCCCGGCCGAGCATCGACCTAATGTTCCCAGCAGTTGGCATCTCCCTATTCTTTCAAAGCTGGCCCGACAGATGGGGGTCAAACTACACAGGATTGACCAGTGCATGTTTGGGCTTTGTGCGAAGAAACCTACGGCCTTGATGGGTGTTCATGTCCCCAGGCTCAATCAGATGATTAATGAGTTGCCGCACCAGGGGAGATGCCAACACAATGCGCACGTCCAGGTCCTTCAGGGCCGAGATTCTTCTGGGGCTTGGCAGACTGCGCGGGCCAAAACATATCCCTCGGAGATGTGCCGTTTGATGGCCATGAGCGTTTTCGTCGCTATCCAGGACCAGTTCGGGCCCGATCCTGGACCGCCGCCTTGGGACCTCGGGGAGGAGTTTGAGCCCTTCTTTGTGCCCCTGGATCCCTTCTATGATTTCAGGCGTAGTCGTGATTTCGCCCAAGTGACACCACCATCTCCCTCCTGACAAGCACATGGTGTGCGCGGCACCGCTAACTCTCGCAGTACCCTCGGGGAAGGTATGTGTTTGACTGTTTTTTGTTGACGCCTGGGGTGTGCGCGGCACCTTAACTCGCTGTCCAGGTTTGTCACGTTTCGCTGGCGGTGTGCGCGGCACTCTAACTCGCAGTAATCAGGTGAAGGTATCTTTTTCGATCCTCAGTGGGGGGATCAGTAACCTGATGAATGGCCAGCCCGTCCCTGACTACATGTTGGTGGCGCCCTCCCCCAGTGGCGTTACTCACTAAGCTGCCGTACGCCTGGGATGTTCGACCTGCCCACGTCAGGATCGGGGCATTTAAGGTGGCCTTGATATGGTGGTGGGATCGAGCTTTGGACATATGGGGGGGGGGACTTTAGTTTCACCCGAGAGGCCTGCCCGCTGCCGCGATCGCTGCCTCGCCGCTTTTCTCTCTGCCATCGCTGCTCTCTTCTAGCTTCGTTTGGGATTCAGACTCATTCCCTTATGGCCGACCGAGGAGGAGGAGGAGGAGGAGGAGGAGGAGGAGGAGGAGGAGGAGGAGGAGGAGGAGGAGGAGGAGGAGGAGGAGGAGGAGGAGGGAGGAGAAGTGCACTGCACAGGCTGCACCGCACAGGGCGCACATCGAGTCTGCACGAGCCCACTGCTCGGAGCCCACGCCGGCAGACACTGCTGCCAAGCAGCAGGCCGTCGCAGCTGCCTGTGCGTGCCGTCGCAGCTGCCTGTGCGTCTCGCCCAGCGGCGCAGCTGCTGCGCCACACGCACACCAGCAGGGGCGAAATCTCGAAGGGGGATCCCTCGTTTCGCCCCCTGCCTCAATCAACGGAGTCGTCTTGAGCCCCCTCAGGAAGAGGCGGAGGAGCAAGAGGAGGAGAGGGGTAGCAACCAGGGAGGGGGGAGAAGGAGGCGTGGGAGGAGGAGGAGGAGAGAGGAGGAGGAGGAGGAGGAGGAGGAGGAGGAGGACGAGGAGGAGGAGGGGAGGAGGAGGAGGAGGAGGAGGAGCACGAGGAGGAGGAGGAGGAGGAGGAGGAGGAGGAGGAGGAGGAGTAGGAGGAGGAGGAGGAGGGGAGGAGGAGGAGGGGGGGGAGGGAGGAGGAGGAGGGAGGAGGAAGGAGGAGGAGAGGAGGAGAGGAGGAGGAGGAGGGAGGAGGAGGAGGAGGAGGGGGAGGACGAGGAGGAGGAGGAGGAGGAGGAGGAGGAGGAGGACGAGGGGGGAAAGGAGGATCCAGAGGAGGATCTAGAAGAGAGGCGAGATCCCTGTCGACAGTGTGTGGGCGTCGCCCGCGACCTCGCGCCGTCGAGGGGCCTCGGCTTCTTCGGGGCCCCTGGGTGCCTCCAGTGGCCCCAAGAGGTCTTCGGATATCCCCAGAGACTTCTATCGAGGCCGCCGAAAGCCTTCAGAAGAACGAGGCACGTCCAGAGCCAATCATATTCTCGCTTCTCCCCCCCTTCTCCTCCTCCCCCTCGCTCCTCCTGGGGGTAGTGGTCAAGACTGGTCCGCTGGCCTGAAAACTTCCACTGCGGAGGCTTCGAGTGCGAGACGGTGTCCCCCGAAGGTGCGGGTCCGCCGCGAAAAAAGATCCTTCTCTTCGGTGTGCGCCTTCTCCTCCTCCTCCTGCTCTTCTGCCTTGGCCCCTGCCCTTCCTCCCCTCCTCGTCCACAGTCCCCCCCTCTTCTTCACACCACCTCCTCCTCCTCAACGCTCCCCCTCTTCCATACTGCTGGATTCGCACCGCGCGCGCGGATCACGAGTTCTCGCTTCGCCCACGGCGTGCTGCGCCACGCTCCCAGCTTGCGGCAGATGCCTCGAGATCCTCTCGGCCAAGCAGCCACGTGTGGCCTGCCACTGCGCCGAGACAGTGCCAGGCTCTGCGCGAGAGGCGGCGGAGGGGGAGGAGGAGGAGGAGGAGGAGGAGGAGGAGGAGGAGGAGGAGGGGGGAGGAGGAGGAGGAGGAGAGAGGAGGGGAGGGGAGGAGCAGGGCGAGAGGCTGCTCCCTCCTCCTCCTCCTCTTCCTCCCTCCTCTCCTCCTCCTAGCTCACTCACTCACCTCCTCGTCCTCATCTGCTCCATCCTCGTCCTCCTCTCCTCCTCCTCTCCTCCTCCTCTATCCCTCTCCCTCTCCTCCTACTCCTCCTCCTCCTCCCCCTCCCTGCCGAGACAGTGCCAGGAGAGAGAGGGCGCCAGAGCTGCGGGGACACCGGCGGTGAGAGCATCGAAGCTCTGCGCCCCGGCGCCGAAGCACCACGCACGCCTTGGGAGGAGGCCCGCGTGGCACGGCCCTCACGGCGCGGGGCTCCTCCTCCTCCTCCTCCTCCCTCCTCTCTTCCCTCTCCTCCTCCTCATCTCCTCCTCCTCCTCCTGCTCCTCCTCCTCCTCCTCCCCCTCGTCCTCCTCACCATGTTTCATCCATCCTCCAATTTTCCTTCGGTTTCACGCAGGGGGGGTCACACGCAAGAGTGGCCTGTGGTGCGCCGTTTCATGAAGGCGCGAAGGGTCACATCCAAGCGCGCAAGCCGCTGCTGCTGCCGGGCGGGCCCGCTTCGGCCAGCTGAGGCAGCGCGAGCTCACGAAGAGCCGCCGCCCGGCCCACGGCAGGCCGAGGCTGCTCCGCTCTGCACGAACGAGATGGGCACGGAAAGAATGGGCACGATGCCCAACAGCAGTTCCTGCTCGTCTTGAGCAGGACTCGCTGTCCGCGCCGCCGCGGCCTGTGTCCATTTGAGACAGAAGGCCGCCTGCCTAACAGCGGCCGCTGTTGGTTTGGGACAACATTTGTTGTTGGGCATTGTACCCATTCAGGAGGGGAAAAAACACACAGACACAATGATTCGTCGATCCCCAGGAGAATATGCGAAGGGGAAGACAAAACCAGATAATATAGGAACATTTAGGGAATATCTTTACTTGTGTGTGTGTTAATTTGTGTGTTCTGGGGCCCCTTGACCCATTTTTTCCGTACCCGTTTCGGGCGTCCAAATCCGCGGCACAGCCGCGCCGCCCGAGGTGTGCGGGGGGCCTGGGCCGCCGGCCCCGCCCGCGGGGCACGGAGGTGGCGCTGCCCGACCAGTTCTGGGGCAGGCGCCCGCGGGGGACGGGCGTGTGGGGAAGGCCTCTCCCAGGGGGCCACACGCGAACCCTACCCCTACCCCCCACGATTTCTGAGGGGGAGGGTTGGGTTCACTTCGTTCGGGAGCTCCCGAGCGAAGTGAACCCCACCCTCCCCCTCAGAAACAGCGTGTGGGGAAGGCCTCTCCTAGGGAAACAAAAGAGTGGCATAAAGATACAAAACTCGGAGGTCCGCGCGGATTCCTCGGATCGGCGCTGGGGCCCCCCTCCCTGGCGCGCGGAGCGCGCCTGGGGCGGCGCCGGAGGCGCCGCCGGGGGGCCCCAGCGCCGATCCGAGGAATCCGCGGGGACCTCCGAGTTTTTAATTGTTATGCCACTTTTGGTTTCCCTATCTCCCTCCCCAGACCCCGTCCGCCGCCTCCGACGCGTCACCACACGCGAACCATACCCCCACCCCCCACGATTTCTGAGGGGGAGGGCGAGGTTCACCTCGCTCGGGAGCTCCCCACCCTCCCCCTCAGAAATCGTGGGGGGTAGGGGTAGGGTTCGCGTGTGGCCCCCTAAGTCTCCCTCCCCAGACCCCGTCCGCCGCCTCCGACGCGTCGGCCAGCGTGAACCGATGGAGCCGTCGGAGGAGAGCCAGCCGAGGCAGCGGCGGTCGTCCCCTGCGTATGTGTCGGTCTTGTCTGGGCCTCCCGGAGGCACCTCGCCGCAGCGGCCGGGCCCGCCTCGAGAAGCGGGTCCGTCTGGAGCTCGGGAGAGGCCCAGAGACAGATTCTGAGCTCCCCCCTCGCCCTCTGCCCCACTCCGAGATCCGAGGTTGCGAACAGCCTGCAGCATCGCGAGACGTCGCGACCACAGCCGTAGACAGACCCTATCTTTCTGCGGCAAGTTTCGAGTCGGATCGATGCGTGATTGGTCCTGGGGCCCAGAGCTTGGCGAAAACGACCGGGCTGCACCGGCTACACGAAGCAGTGGCCCTTCGCCAAGGAGGAGGAGGAGGAGGAGGAGGAGGAGGAGGAGGAGGAGGAGAGGAAAAGAGGGAGAGGAAGCGGAAGAGGGAGAGGGAGAGGAGGAGGAGGAGGAGGAGGAGTGAGGAGGAGGAGAGGAGGAGGAGGAGGAGGAGGAGGCAGAGTGACCTTTGGTGCGGGCCCGATGGGGCCCCCCCCATCGCCGAAGCTCGCCGAGTGCGAGGCGATAGCAGCGGCCTGCGCGCCTGGATGTGGCCCCCACGGCGGCCCCCAGAAGCCGCGCACCAAGAGGCCACTCCTGCGCAGGGTCGCGCTTGCGTGTAGCCGAGTGGCAAAAAAAACCAAAAAAAAATCGCCCAGCAGCATCGCCCAGATCTCGGTGGAATTCCGCCGAGGCGGAGGCCCCGTTGCAGGCAAGCGAGGGGCCTCCCTCCAAACCCACCCCCCTACCCCCCCCCCCCCACCTCCCCCCCTCCCTCGCCTCCCTCCCCATCCCTCCTCCTCCCCCCTCCTCCCTCCTTCCTCCTCCTCCTCCTCCTCACTCCTCCCTCCTCCCTCCTCCTCCTCCTCCTCTCCTCTCCTCCTCCTCCTCATCTCCTCTCTCCTCCTCCTCCACCTCCTCTCCCTCCTCCTTCTCCTCCTCACTCCTCCTTCCTCCTCATCATTCCCCTTTCCCCTCCTCCCCCGCCTCCTCTTCCTCCTCATCCTCCTCATCTCCTGCTCATCCTCCTCCTCCTCATCCTCCCCTCCTCTCCTCCTCCTCCTGCTCCTCCTCCTCCGCCTCCGCCTCCTCCTCCCTGCCTCGTCGCCCTCCCCTCGCATGCCGAACTGGGTCGAGCCCTTCTCGGTCCTCGGCCCCCCCGCGCGCGCCCTTGCCGCGCCCGCGCCGCCCCCCCCGCCCGCGCGGCAGGCGGACTGAGCGCCCCGCCGCGCGCGCGCAGAGGGCGCCCGCCTTCGGGAGCGGGCCTCGGCGCGGGCGGCGTGGCGCTGCGGCGGAGGCCCGGGCCTGCCGCCCCGTGCATGTCGGGGGCGGCAAAGCGGGGGGTGAGGACTAAGGGGGGGGGGGGATATCATCGGGCGGCGAGGTCTATACATATCCACTGCTCCCCGGCCAGGCCCATCCTGAGCTCACGAGCTGTGTATACGCCCTCCTGGCCAAACCAGGAGGGCGTGGCGTATGCACCGCTGCTGGGTTCAGGCTGGGCCTGGCCAGGGAGCAGTGGATATGTATAGGTCTCGCCGCCCTATATCATGGCGGGGGCCATGCTATTTCCCCAGATGTTATGGCGCCTCTTCTTATTTCATTACGTCCCTGGGCCCCCCGCTGGGCCGCGCACATGCCGCCTGTCATGGTTTGCCCCCCCCCCCCCCCCCCCCCCCCCCCCCCCCCCCCCCCCCCCCCCACCCCCCCCCCCCCAACCCCCCACCCCCCCCCCTCTTGAGACACCACCTCCTCTTGGCGTGGCCAGAGCATGGAGGGGCCAGGAGCCCAGGGACCCGCAGTGAATACACACCAAGCCCACAGGACTCCCGACCTTCTTGATCTGTTCTGGGTGTTCGACTTTTTCCCTCCACTTCTCCTAACCTTATTATACCTTCTTGGGAACGGAGGATCACTAGTGTCTGTGTGCTTTTTTTCTGGTTTTTTTTTTTTTTTTTTTCTTTTTTTTTTTTTTATTGTTTTTTTGTTTTCACCTCTTTATTTTTTTTTTTTTTCTTTTTTTTTTTTTTTGTTTTTTTTCTCTCCCTCCTGACGTGCAGAAGCTCTAGTCCCAGACATGTTCTCGCCGTGAACAAACATAGGGGCAGGAGGTTTTTGGCTGCTTTCGGCCCCTGGGAGCCCCCGCCAGGCCCCGTGACTTTGAGAAAAGGTCCGGAGGAAAAGGCGGTCCCACGGGAAAGATTCGGGGCTTCCGGGGGCCGCGTATTGAAGCAAGCAGGACGTCGCATGTCGAGGGTTCGGCCGCCTTCCTGTGCCCTGTCTCCCTAATGAAAGCTGTGCGTAGCCCGCCCAGCTTTTAGCGGAAGAGGTTCGCTCTTACCCCGCAGATCAAAAAGTCGAGGGCTCGGCCACAGAGGGGATTGTTGACATTCTGGTTTGCTTACAAGCTCTTCCCCCCTAGTGAGAGAGTCGGGGCGGTCCCAGTGAAAGAGTCGGGGCTTCCGGGGGCCGCGTATTGAAGCAATCAGGACGTCGCATGACGAGGGCTCGGCCACAGAGGGGATTGTTGACGTTCTGGTTTGCTTACAGGCATTTCCCCCCCAAGTCGGTCCCCACTGGCCTCAACCGGCCCCCCGAGGAGGCGGAGGAGGAGGAGGAGGAGGAGGAGGAGGAGAATAAGGAGGAGGAGGAGGAGGAGGAGGAGGAGGAGGAGGAGGAGGAGGAGGAGGAGGAGGAGGAGGAGGAGGAGGGGAGCTGCCCCAGCTGGCTGCAACAGGCCCGACGGGCAGTCCGGGGCGGTGCTGCCGCCGGCGGCGCCCCTGGGGCGCCGCCCCGTCCCGGGGCTGCAGGCGTGAAGACCGCCCCGGCGGTCTTGTGCTTTTGGCATCGCTCGGACGTGTGCATTTTTCCTTCGTCGGGGGCGGCAAAGAGGGGGGTGATGACTAGGGGGGGGGATATCATGGCGGGGGCCATGATTTTTCCCCAGATTTCGTGGCGCCTCGTCTTATTTCACCACGTCCCTGGCCCCCCCGCTGGGCCGCGCACATGCCGCCGGTCATGATTTGCACCCTCCCCTCTTGGACACCCCCCTCTTGGCCTCTCCCGATCCTTCGGCGAGGGCCATCGAGGAGCATCCTCGATCATTTGGCGGAAAAGCCACGCACGAAACCGACAAAAAACACACAGGGAATGGACGTCCGAGCGCTGGCGGGTGTGGAGGCCAGCCGAGACTACCTGGAGGGGCTGCCTGCGCGCTACCCAGAGCCTTACCTCTGGGGGTCGTACCTCCTCCCCCTCCTCCCTCCTCTCCCTCGTTTTTGACGCTGGGCGGACGTAAGCTGCACAGCTGTTGCGCTCCGATTCCAACAAAAGGAGCGGTGCGAACAGACAGCTGCTGGGGCCTAGAGGCCAGCACATAAAAGGCAGAAAGCTAGTGCGGAACATGAAGGGCAAAGAGTGCAGGAACAAGCGTAGGGGCCCGCTAAGGCATAGAGTAAAGAAGCAGGCTGACAGCGGGGGGGGAGAAGGAGTGCAACCATACCAATCAGTGTGCATGACATGAGCAGGACACCGAACGGATAGGAACCGAAATACGCGTGCAGGCGGGCCTCGTCCTCCGCCTCCTCCCAGAGGCGCCTGGCAGCGATAATGCGAGGTAGTAGCAAACATAGGTGTCGTTGCTTTGTTGAATGGCTCTGAGCGTCTGAGCTCTCTCTTGGGACCTTTTGGGATTCCTTAGGACATCTTGAAGTATTATTGGCGATTCTTGGCTGTGTTGGAGCCCTTCTGAAGCCGTCCTGAAGGGCATGTTGAGCACATTGGAGGCGTCTGAGGGTGGTTTTAGAGGTTATGAGGACCCGGAAGGTGCGCTACGGAGCTCGTGCTTCCACCCCTGGGGGGGGGGCTTAAACATGATTTGTGGCCCCCCCGGGAGGGGGTATAGGGGAGAGGGGACCGGGCAGCCAGACACCTCATGCGTATCCCATTCCCGCCCCAGGCAAGCAGGGGTCGGCAGAGTCCTGCCACACGAAGGCCTCCGAGTGGCCCACAGCGCACAAGGATGAGTGTTCGCTTCTAGCTCTGCGCACCCGCGTTCCTCTTTCGCGGTGTCGGCGTGGCAGCGGTGATTTTTGAAAGAGCTAGCTGTTGTCGGCCCACGAACTGTTTGTTGAGCCCCACCGACGGAACATGCGTGTGGGCCTTCGGATAGAAAAGTTCAGTCCATGGCTTATCACCTAACACGTGGATGTCCCAGAAGTCCGAGTCGAATCAGCTAACGTTCACCTGATTATCCTCTTCGTCGAGACCCCCTGTCAATCCCAGCTCTGTCACATTTAATGTCTTCCTCGGCCCCGACTCTGTTCCTTTCAACTTGCAAAATTCTTCACGCAGGAGGTGTATCGTATTCTATTTTGCTCACCACCGCCATCTGCCCTCGAAATCGACTCATGTTGGATCGCCTGTGGCTCCCTTGCCTCTCTTCCGCCGCGGAGGCACGTACTCTTCGACGCTATCACACAGGATGTGGCGACGAGCGGCTGAGCTTGCGTAGGCGGGCCCGCAGAATTGGTTTGAGCTGAGCGGCTTCACACAGGAAGGCCTTTCTGTACACTTGTCGGAAGGGCTGTGCCCTTTGCTGCCGGACCTCAGGCTGAGCCATCTTGAGGGATGTATATATATATATATATATATATATATATAAATGTATACGTATGTATATATATATGTATATATATACATACATATATATATATATATGTGTGTATTGCACACGTTGGGGCAGGTGTAGGGCCTCCTCGGGCCATCGTGGGACCTTGGGGGTCGTCTTGGGATCGCCTTGGGCCACCTTTGGGGCACGTTGGGGAGTCTTCGGGCTGTCTTGGGGCGTATCGAGCCTATCTTGGGGACATCTTGGAGCCCTCTTTGGGCCCTCTTTTAGGCAATCCTGGGCGATCTTGGCGGGATCTTAGGGGCCTTTCGCGGCCACACCCTGGGGACGGGGCCCTCTTGAAGCGTTCTTGAGCCCTGGGAGCAAAACAGGAGACGGACAAACCACAAATGCGTAGCAGTGTGATTTCTCCGTCGGTGGCCTCTTGGGGCCGCCCTGGGCCATCTTAGAGGCAGCTTGGGGCCATCCTCAACCGTCTTGGGCTCTTTTTGAGGCCATCCTCGGGGCCTCTCGGGGCCGTCTTCGAGGCATCGCCGGGGCCCTCCTGGCTGTCTGGTGGCGTCGTGTGGCAACCCACGGCGGCGAGGAGGCGGAGTCCTCCCTGCCGGGTGTTTTTCAGGAGGGAAGAAAACACACAGACACAATGAATCGTCGATTCCCCAGAAGATATGGGAACATATGGGAAGTGGGGGGGGGAGACAAAAACCCAGAAGATGTGGGGAAAGATGGGGAATTCTTTTATTTGTGTGTATTTCTTTGTGTGTCCCAGGGCCCCTTCAGTTTTTGTTTTTCTGGTGGTGGGGGGGCACGCGGCTCCCTGGTAGAGTCGAGGCGCTCACACAGCGGTACTCCAGATTTCGTAATAAAAGGGAGGGGGGGGTCTCATTTCGAGGGGGGGTCTCTTCCAGGCTATCTTGGAGGGCCTGGCGGGGTCTGGGGACGACGCTTTGGAGGGTTCTCCCACGGGGGGGGGGGGGTCTGAAATGGCTTGTCTTGGAGGGTCCAGACCCCCTCCCTTTTATTACGAGATCTGGAGCATGCTGCTCCTCCCTTTTATTACGAGATCTGGAGTGCCACCTTCGGCTCTCTCGAGGGGCCCCCGAGGGGCTCGGGACTTCGGGCCGTTTTCCGCGGGCCTGGGTCGGGGGGTCTGAAATGGCTTGTCCTGGAGGGTCCAGACCCCCTCCCTGTGATTACGAGATCTGGAGTGCCACCTTCGGCTCTCTTGAGGGGCCCCCGAGGGGCTCCGCGACTGCGGGCCGTTCTCCGCGGGCCGGGGTCGGGGCACCTCTGGTCGTGGCGGAGGCGCGCCGTGGCCGGGAGGGCTCCTCCTCTCTCCTCCTCTCTCCTCCTCCTCCTCCTCCTCCTCCTCCTCCTCCTCCTCCTCCTCCTCCTCTCCTCCTCCTCCTCATTCCTTCCTCCCCCTCCTCTCTCTCCCCCCCTCCTCCTCCTCCTCCTCCTCCTGCCTGAGTCGGCGCCCCTGTGGGCAGCACTATGAGGGGGGCACCTGCGAAACCCTGACCCCTGCCCCACCACTTCGGAGGAGGGAGGGTGGGGTTCACTTCGCTCGGGAGCTCTCGAACGAAGTAAACCCCACCCTCCCCCTCAGAAATCGTGGGGGGTAGGGGTAGGGTTCGCATGTGGCCCCCTAACGATGGCTGGAGGCAGCATCGCGGAGGCAAGACCTCACAGGCAGGACTTCACAGCCTTGCGCCTCCAGGGGGGCCCGCGGGTTTTGATGCCAGAGGGTGCGCCAGGGTATGTCCCCTGTGGCAGCACGATGAGGGGGCCACCTGCGAACCCTACCCCTGCCCCCCACCACTTCGGAGGGGGAGGGTGGGGTTCACTTCGCTCGGGAGCTCTCGAACGAAGTAAACCCCACCCTCCCCCTCAGAAATCGTGGGGGGGTAGGGGTAGGGTTCGCATGTGGCCCCCTGACGATGGCTGGAGGCAGCATCGCGGAGGCAAGACCTCACAGGCAGGACTTCACAGCCTTGCGCCTCCAGGGGGGCCCGCGGGTTTTGATGCCAGAGGGTGCGCCAGGGTATGTCCCCTGTGGCAGCACGATGAGGGGGCCACCTGCGAACCCTACCCCTGCCCCCCACCACTTCGGAGGGGGAGGGTGGGGTTCACTTCGCTCGGGAGCTCTCGAACGAAGTAAACCCCACCCTCCCCCTCAGAAATCGTGGGGGGGTAGGGGTAGGGTTCGCATGTGGCCCCCTGACGATGGCTGGAGGCAGCATCGCGGAGGCAAGACCTCACAGGCAGGACTTCACAGCCTTGCGCCTCCAGGGGGGCCCGCGGGTTTTGATGCCAGAGGGTGCGCCAGGGTATGTCCCCTGTGGCAGCACGATGAGGGGGCCACCTGCGAACCCTACCCCTGCCCCCCAGCACTTCGGTGGGGGAGGGTGGGGTTCACTTCGCTCGGGAGCTCTCGAACGAAGTGAACCCCACCCTCCCCCTCAGAAATCGTGGGGGGTAGGGGTAGGGTTCGCATGTGGACCCCTAAACGATGGCTGGAGCAGCATCGCGGAAGGCAAGACTCCACAGGCAGGACTTCACAGCCCTTGCGCCGCAGGGGGCCGCGGTTTTGATGCCAGAGGGTGCGCCAGGGTATGTCCCCTGTGGCAGCACGATGAGGGGGCCACCTGCGAACCCTACCCCTGCCCCCCACCACTTCGGAGGGGGAGGGTGGGGTTCACTTCGCTCGGGAGCTCTCGAACGAAGTAAACCCCACCCTCCCCCTCAGAAATCGTGGGGGGGTAGGGGTAGGGTTCGCATGTGGCCCCCTGACGATGGCTGGAGGCAGCATCGCGGAGGCAAGACCTCACAGGCAGGACTTCACAGCCTTGCGCCTCCAGGGGGGCCCGCGGGTTTTGATGCCAGAGGGCGCGCCAGGGTATGTCCGCGTCCCTCTTTTTCCATTCCCTCCCCCTTCTTGCGCCTCCTGCCCCTCCTCCTCCACCTCCTCCTCCTCATCATCATGTTCCTCATCATGTTCCTCATGCTTCGCCATCCTTCTCCCTCACTCTTCCTTCGAGCAGGTTCGCGCCGCGTCGACGCGCCGGTGACAGAAGCCTGGGGGTTCAAGGTAGAACGCCGCCAGTGGCCAGGAATCGGCCGACATCGAATGATCCGCGCTGCTAATCGGAAAGCCGCGATCGTTCAAGGTCGAACGATGGTCCACGCGGTGCCGGAAACCAGCACCGACGTCGTCACGACACAAGCTTGCTGTAGCCACACTGGCGCAAGCCTTCTTCGCAGTCACCCTCGTCGCCCCAGCTCTGCTCAACAGGTAGCCTGAAGGAATCGGGTCCTGAGGGAATCGGTTCCTCGACCCCAGGGCTTTCCCCCGACGCCAGGCCTTCATCCCCAGTCGTCCTGTTGACGGGCCCCAGGGCCCTGGGCGGGCCCCTCGGGCCCGAGAACGGCGAAAAAACGCAGGACCCGGTTCCCTCAGGACCCGCTTACTTCGCGGCGAAAGCCAGGACGGGGTTCAGGAGGGAAAAACACACACAGACACAATTAATTGTCGATTCCCCAGAAAATATGGGAAAGTACGGGAAGTGGGGGGGGACGACGAAAATCAGAAAAGTATTGGAGAATATGGGGAATCCTGTTATTTGTGTGTATTTATTTGTGTGTCCCAGGGCCCCTTCAGTGTGGGCCCGCTCTTGGCCTGGCGGGGCTTCGGCGGCGGGGCGCGCGCGGCCCGGAAGGCGAGCGCGGAGGACACCGCGCTCTATAGATTGCCGCACCCTGCCCCGCCCGTGCTCGGGCCTGCGCTCCTGCGAGACTGCTCCCTCCTCTCTCTCCCTCCCTCCTCCCTCCCTCCCTCCCTCCTCCTCCGCCTCTTCCCTCCCCCTCCCCCCTCCTCCCTCCCTCCTCCTCCCTCCCTCCTCCCTCCCTCCTCCCTGCTCCCTCCCTCCCCGGGCACCTCCGGAAGGTCTCCACACGAGCGGAGGGCTCTCCGGCCGCCCCCGCGGCCATCCCCCTCCTCGCCCGCCGCCCGCCCGGGTGCCCCTGCGCCTCCCACTCGCCACGGGTGCGCACCACGCCGTTTGCCGTGCCGCCTGTTGGACCCAACCCGCCTGCTGGACCCCCCGCCGCCGAGGAGGAGGAGGAGGAGGAGGAGGAGGAGGAGGAGGAAGGAGGAGGAGGAGGAGGAGGAGGAGGAGGAGGAGGAGAGGAAGGAGTGAGAGGAGGAGGAGGAGGAGGAGGAGTGAGGACGAGGAGGAGGAGGAGGAGGAGGAGGAGGAGGAGGAGGAGGAGGAGAGGAGGAGGAGAGGAGAGGAGAGGAGAGGAGAGGATGAGGAGAGGAGGGAGAGGAGGAGGAGAGGAGAGGAGAGAGAGGAGAGTAGAGGAGAGGAAGAGGAGAGGAGAGGAGAGGAGAGGAACGCGGGGCGTTGTCTCTTCAAAACGAGGACCCAACACCGCAGGATGGCTGGGAAAAACCCTCTGGGCCTGCCGTGGGGGGCCCTCCCCCACGGCCCGCTGTAGCAGGCCTGGCCCCCGAAGCACGGCCCCGTTTTTGCTTCCCGCCCGGCTGCCGCTGCCCGCCTCCCACCCAGCTCCCCCTGGCCTTGGCATCGCTCGGACGTGTGCAGTTTTCCTCGGCGAGGACCATCGAGGAGCATCCTCGATCATTTGGCGAAAAAGCCACGCACGAAGCCGAAGAGAACACAGGGAATGGACGTCCGAGCGATGGCCAGCTGGGCGTCCGGTGAAGGCGCCGCGGCCACCGCGCGGCATTGGGCCCCCCAGGAGTCCAGAAGTCCGGGCTGCCCCTCGCCGCCCCCCGTCGCCCTCCTTCTGCCCCCCCCCCCCTCCTCCCCTCTATTGGCGGGTTGCCTGCCCTGACTCCAGATCCGCCGCCGCGATATCGTCAACAGGGCGGACATGCCCGCCCTGCTTTGCAGGCTCCCTGGATGCAGAGTTCCGCCCTGCTTTGCCGTAGCTGTTTCCGCCGTACCTTTGCGGGAGTACCCGGCCTACTTTTCTGAGGCGAAAATGCCCGCCCCATGTTTTCGCATCGTCTGGGGTGTATTTCCGACATGAGTTGAAGCACGGAAATCAATCCAAGTTCGGCGGATCCGGAGACAGGGTGCTCCCCCCCCTCTGCCACCCCGTCCTCCAATGTACGCGGCTCCCCGTTCCCGATTGCGTAGAACACGACGGGGTCCTCTTTGGAACTTCAGGTCCGCTGTGGCACGCCTCCGCGGACGGAGAACAAACTCAGAGCCATGGGAAAGGATGAGCGGGAGGAGGAGGAGGAGGAGGAGGAGGAGGAGGAGGAGGAGGAGGAGGACGATGAGGAGGAGGCGGAGGAGGAGGAGGAGGAGGAGGAGGAGGAGGAGGAGGCGGGAGGGAGGGAGGGAGGAGGGAAGGGAGGGAGGGAGGGAGGGAGGTTTGAAGGGAGGGATTCTTGAGGGAGGGAGGGAGGAGGGAGGAGGGAGGGAGGGGAGGGAGGGAGGGAGGGAGGGAGGGAGGGAGGAGGGAGGGAGGGCGGAGGGAGGGCGGGAGGGAGGGAGGAAGGAGGAGGAGGAGGAGGAGGAGGAGGAGGAGGAGAGGAGGAGGGAGGAGGAGGCGGAGGGCGGCGGTAGGAGAGGAGGAGGAGGGGAAGGGGAGGAGGAAAGGAGGAGGAGGCGGAGGAGGAGGAGGAGGAGGAGGCGTAGGAGGAGGGAGGAGGAGGGGGGAGGAGGAGCGGGCAGGGTTATGGTGTCAGATGTGGCGCGAGCGCACCTGGCTTTCCCCTCCCCCCCCCCCCTTTTTTGCCTCCGTCTTCGCCCCGGCGGCGATTGGCCGCCGCGCGGGCCGCACGACGCCTCGGGGTCCTCCGTGCAGGTGCCGCGGGCCCCCCTCCCCGCGCGACCTCGGGTGGACGCCGGCAGACCGATGCGCCGCGGCTTGGGCCGCGGTGGCGCCTCGGCATCCGCGCTGGCGCAGGCGAGGGCCGCCCTCGGACGGACGGCCACCGTTAACACCGACGCCCGGCCCCGGCCAGGCCGGTCCTGGGCCCAGGGTCGGCGACTCTTCGGGGGCGGAAAAGAGGGGGGTGATGACTAGGGGGGGGTGGATATCATGGCGTGGGCCACGATATTTCCCCAGATTTCATGGCGCCTCCTCCTATTTCATTGTGTCCCTGGCCCCCCCGCTGGGCCGCGCACGTGCCGCCGGTCATGATTTGCACCCCCCCCTCTTGGACACCCCCCTCTTGGCCGCTCCCGAACTCTGGTCGCTCCCGCGAATCGCGGTCCGGAACGTCTGCTCGGTCGCTCCGCGGGTGTCTTTCCAACCGCTTCCGGCGCGACGCGCCGACCACGTCCGACGGTCCCCGGGCGCCCTCGTTCCGAGCTGTCCCCTCCCAGCCTCCTCCTCCTCCTCCTCCTCCTCCTCCTTCTCCTCCTCCTCCTCCTTCTCCTCCTGCCCCGCGGGGCGGAGCGGCACGCCATCCGCTTGCAGGGCACAGCGCGTCGCCGGGGCCGCCGCCGCCGCGACAGGCTGAGCAAGAGCTCCCGACCATCGGCGGGCCGGGCGTGTACACCGATCCTGGGCCCCCTCCTCCTCCTCCTCCTCCTCCTCCTCCTCCTCCTCCTCATCCTCCTCCTCCTCCTCCTCCTCCTCGCCCGACCGAGAGCGGGCGTCGGCGTATGGCTTTCGCCGTCTTTTTCTCGCTGCGTGGTAGCCAGCCCCGAGCCAGTCCTCCGGGTCGGTTTCGGAGGTCGCCGCGGCGACCGCGGCGGCCACACATCGGGGTAGGGTTTTTGCGACTTTCCAGCCCCTCCCCGCTCTGCGATGCAGACCTGGCTCATGGCTCAAGACTTCGTAATCCTAGCGGCAAGGAGTTTTCAGCTTATGTCACACACGGGCAGTCCTGCATGTTTTGGTTAAGGGGCCCGCTACCACGCAACCATACTCCTTGCGCGGCCTCAGGAGGTACCAGCCATCGATTGGCTCAGCGGCGTGGGCCGCGCGACGCCTCCGAGCCCGCGCGCGCGGGCGCAGCGAGTTGGCCTCGCTGCGTGACCTGGAGGGGTGGCCGGCTTTTCGCCTGCACCGAC
Source organism: Prorocentrum cordatum (assembly GCA_963575745.1). Lineage (NCBI taxonomy): Eukaryota > Dinophyceae > Prorocentrales > Prorocentraceae > Prorocentrum > Prorocentrum cordatum. The sequence goes on along the minus strand of CAUYUJ010016479.1, from coordinate 243,681 downwards.
CCCCCCCCCGCTCAAGGCTGGTGCTGGCCGGAGGTGAAGTGAACGACGTAAGAAGCAGGAGCGATGGCGCCAGCGCCGACACTGGCGCGTACTAAGCTTCCTGCGCAGGAGATCGCGCGTCAGCGCCCTCTTCTCCACGCGGGGGTGCCGCGATGGCGGCCCGCGTCAGCCACCGTGCAAGGTCGCTTTGTCATAATAGGGGTCCACATGTGAACCTTACCCCTACCTCCCACGATTTCTGAGGGGGAGGGTGGGGTTCACTTCGCTCGGGAGCTCCCGAACGAAGTGAACCCCACCCTTCCCTTTAGAAATCGTTGGGGTAGGGGTAGGGTTCGCATGTGGCCCCCTACACAAGACCCGTTCCTCTCCGTCGCTCCAGTGCGGACGCCCTCGGGGCCGGGCGGGGAGGGCGTGAAGCAGCCTGGGCCCAGCATCGGCCTGCCCCGGGGGTCGGCGCGGGCGGAGATATAGCCGGCGGCCCTCTGCGGGCGCGCACCGCACGTCGACGAAGAGGTACATGCAGGAACGTAGACTTTCGGAGGTCCGCGTGGGTTTCTCGGATAGGCGCTGGACACCCTTGGCGCGCTCCGCTCGCGTCAGGGGGGGGTGATGGCTGGTTTAGGCCAGAGCTCAAACCCTCGCTAAGGGCGCACACACGTGTGGGTTGAGAAAGGAGCATCTGAGGTAACGAAGGGGCCAAGAACACGGGACGGGGAAATAAGTGCAGCATCTTCGTATTGTTGTTTATTGATCGCTTCGCTCACTCCGCTGGTCCATATTGCACCACTGTCGCTATATGTTGGTGTGCCCATGGCGGGGGAGAAGGAGGATATTAGAATCGATAGGTGAGGAGGAGGAGGAGGAGGAGGAGGAGGAGGAGGAGAAGGAGGCCTTTCGACGGCTTCTTGGGGCACTGTGGGGAGCAAACTGGGTCGCGGGCAAGATAGACGCCTCGTTGGAAGGCTTCTTGGGGTCTCTTGGGAGGCCTCTCGGGGGCATCTTGGCAGCATTTTTGGGACCTCAGAGCACCATTTTGGGTTTCCGGGGGCCTCATGAGGGCTGATTGGGGCTGCTGGCGGTCTCGGGGGGCAACTTTCGGGGAAGGCTCGATCTGTCTGGTCGGGTTCCCCCTCTTGGGGCCCCCATGGGAGTCTCTTGTCTTGAGCCATCTGGGGAGGCCACTTGGGCTGTCGTGGGGCCCTCTTGGGTAATCTTGGCGCTGTCCTGGGAGCATCTTGGGCTGACTTGGGGCGACCTTCGAGGCCTCCTGGACCGTCCTGAGCGATCAGCGGTCGGAAGCTTGAAAAGGTGGTAACGCCAAAATCTTTCAAAAACACATGCCAAATCAATGAGTTGTTTCTCTTCGGGCCCCCTTGGGCCCTTGGGGTCCTCTTGGAGCCCTCCTGGGGCGTCCTGGGCGCCTCCTTGGGCCTCCTTGGGACCAATTCGGGCCATCTTGGAATGCTCTTGGCCTGAGGCCGTCTGGCCCAGGGCTGGACCCAAACGGTGTTTTTGGCGATTTCGTGGGCCGCTTTCGCTTCGACCTCGTTTTGCGGCAGAGGCGGATTCGAGACAAAAGCGAGCGATAACGACAACAAAGCGAAAACGAAACACACCGCTGAGGTTCAGCCCTGGGCTGGCCTACCACCACGAAAACGAAAACAAAGCGAAACGAATACAAAACGAAAACGACTACGAAAAACGAAACGAAAACACAGCGAAAGCGAAAACGACGAAAACGCCGCTGAGGTTCAGCCCTGGGCTGGCCTGCCACCCATTTGGCGCCTACCTGGGGGCGCTCCTCGGGGCGCCCCTGGGGGCCGCAGGGCCGCGCCTATAGGAGTTCCGGCATCTCTGGAGGAGGAGGGAGGAGGGAGGAGGAGGAGGAGGAGGAGGAGGAGGAGGAGGAGGAGGAGGAGGAGGAGGAGGAGGAGAGCGAGGAGGAGAGGGAGGAGGAGGAGGAGGAGGAGGAGGAGGAGGCGTGAGGAGGAGGAGGAGGAGGTGGGAGGAGGGAGGACGGAGGAGCGGTGGAGGGAGGACGAGGAGCGGAGGAGGGAGGAGGGAGGAGGGTGGAGGAAAGAGAGAGGAGAGAGGTGGGAGGAGAGGGGAGGGAGGAGGAGAAGGAGGAGGAGGAGGAGGAGGTGGAGGAGGGGGAGAAGGAGGAGGAGGAGGAGGAGGAGGAGGAGGAGGAGGAGGAGGAGGAGGAGGGAGGAGGAGGAGACCCAAACTTGCCTGGGACCTGCCGGGCCGTTGTGCTTTTCGTTCAGGGGGCCCCAAGGGGCCGCCGCGCGCGCCAGTCAGAAACCTTCTTAAACTCTTACACGGGAGAGTTTAGCACGCCTCGGGCCCGTTGAGCCGGCGAAGTTCTTTCTCCTCCTTCGCCTCTCCGCTACTCTTGGAATGAGGGGGGCCCGGTGCCGACTCAAGACATCCGCGCGGGCCTCCGAAAGTTCATGCTCATGCTGTTTTCTTCCTTCTGACACGCCCCTCCCTCGTTCGTCCTGGGCGCGCGGCGGGAAAACGGGCGCGCGCGCGCGCGCCTGCAGGCGCTCCCGCTCGCGCGGGCGGGGCCTGCACCGGCACGGCCGACATGTGGCCGATGCGGGGGCACGGTCAGGAATTTTGGCTCAGCGTGTCGGAGGTCAACTTTCAATGTGGGTTATGGCCCTGACTCTGTCTTAATAGCCTTTCATCGTTCTTACGACTGCCTCTGAGGCGATGCCTCCTGGCCCACGGCGCTTCGGCGCGACAGGATAAGCACGCCCTGGTCCCCAGGCGTCAACGTCCCGAGCTTCTCCCAGCCTCCCGCACCGCGGAGCGGAGCGGAGCGACACGCTAAGCAAAAGCTCCTGACCGTAAGGGGTGGCTCTCGTACGTGGCTCACGCGCTTCGCGCTACGTTCCGCTGCAGTCTTGGGGACTTCCGGGCAATCGCCGCTGGGCAGTCTCCGCGCCGAGAGCAAAGGTGCGCGCAGACTTCCAATGATCTGAGCACTGAGCTGTTTCTGTTGACAGCCCCGTAGGGCCAGGAGGAGGGGAAAAAATATAAAGAAGAGCCTCCGGCGCTGTTGTCTCGAGTCGCCCTCGGGCGTTTCGTCATATGGGGGGGGGGGGGGGGGGGCGGGCGGTTAGCTGGGGGGGACGGAGTGAGGGATCCAGGACGGGGGTCCCCAGAGGGCCTCCTTGGGCCCTTAGAGGGGCCCCCTGGGCCTCTGAAGGGGCCCCCTGCCCCGAAGGTGCCCGAAAGTATATACTTGCCGCCGCGCCGCGCGTTCCGACGCGCAGCCTTCCGTCTCGGGGCGGGCGCGCGGGCCACTGGGGCGGCAGACTCCGCCTCGGGCGCACGGCTTGCCATAGGGGTTTGCCGCGGCGCCGGCCTCGTTTGCGTGGTCGCGGGGCGCAGGCTTTGCCGGGGGGCTTGCCGTCGTGTCGGCGTCGTCCCCTTGGGCGCGTCGAGGGCAACCGGCGCGGCGATGTTTTGTTTTCCCGTGCGGAGGGGCGGGGTGCCACACGCGTCCGGCCGATGTGGCAGGTGCTTGCGCATGTCTTCGATGCCGCGGGGGGCCACGGGTGGGGCGTCCCACATGTGCGCGGCGGATTCTTTGCGCGTAGAAAGATGTGTGCGCAGGGGGTGTACCGAACATGCGCCTGGCGCATGTGTTTGGCACGTGCGTTGACGTGT
>CAUYUJ010016479.1:225000-230000 GCA_963575745.1 Prorocentrum cordatum | reverse complement strand
CTGTCAAGGACCAGGAGCTGCCCAGCGTCCTCGGGGCCACGCCGGAGAAAGCTCTTCCCAGCCTCGCGCCGTGCATCAGGGACCCCAGCCGCAACAAGATGACGCTGTTGGAATATGCAGCTCGCTCGCAAAGCGAAGTCGTCGGCAGGGTGGTGGGCACTGCGCTGAGCACGTTCGACGGCAAGGTGGACCTGAAGAGCAAGCTGCGGAAGGCGAAGGCCCTGGCGGCGGCGCTCGGGAAGATGCCGCAGGTGACCACCCTGGAGCTGAGCGGCAATTTTTTCGGGAAGGATCCTGGCGCGGCGGCGGCCCTGGCGCTGGCGCTCGGGAAGATGCCGCAGGTTGCCACCCTGGACCTGAGCAGCAATGATTTCGGGAAGGATCCTGGCGCGGCGGCGGCCCTGGCGCTGGCGCTCGGGAAGATGCCGCAGGTGGCCACCCTGGACCTGAGCGGCAATAATTTCGGGATGGACCTGGGCGCGGCTGCGGCCCTGGCGGCGGCGCTCGGGAAGATGCCGCAGGTGACCGCTCTGGACCTGAGCGGCAATGATTTCGGAAAGGACCCGGCCGTGGTCGCCGCGGTCGAGAGGATGAAGGCGGCGCATCCGAACCTAACCGCGAAGCTCTGAGCCTCCCCGCGACCGACGAGAGAACCGCCCCTCCGCCCGCGCGCCGCGCGGGCCCCCGAGCACGGCGCCTGGGGCCGCCCCTGCTGGCCCTTGGCGCGCTCAACAAAGAAGTATCCCTCCCACTGGCTGCGAGCCGCCTGCCCGGGCGGCACGCAGCCCTGTCTCGGGGGCCACGTGCGAACCCTACCCCTATACCCCCCACGATTTCTGAGGGGGGGGTGGGGCGGGGTTCGCTTCCTTCGGGAGCCCCCCGAGCGACGCGAAGACGCGAACCCCACCCTCCCCCTCAGAAATCGCGGGGGGTATAGGGGCAGGCTTCGCACGTGGCCCCCTGCTGCTTCCGCGAGCCGTTGCGCCGCCCGGGGTGCGTGCCCCGCCCTCTCCCCGCTCCCGCCTCTGCGGCTCTGCCGCCGCCCCTCGTCGCCGGCCGCCCCCCCCCCCCCCCCTGCCCCTGGCGCCGCGCCACCCTGACGCACGGGCCCGCCTCCGGGCAGCCGCACTTGCCACACCTGATCGCCGCATCGGAGGGCCCGTCTCCAGGCAACCCCTTCAGCGCAGCCAGCACCTGCTCGCCGCATCCGAGGGCGCTTCCCCGCGCTCCGCCGGGGCGCCGCCCGCGCTGCGCCGCGGGCTGCGGCCGCCCCGCCCGCCGGGGGCCACCCCGCCCGCCGGGGGCCACCCGCGGGCGGGGTGCTCCTCTCCCCCTCCCTCCCTCCCCTCCCCCCTCGCCCTCTTCCCTCCCTCCCCGCGTGTCGCCATGGCGCCGCCGCGCTGCCGTTCCTCCTGGCGGGCAGCTCAGCCCCACCCACCCGGTGCCGCCCCGCTGCGGACGCTGCGCTTGGGCCGCAGCACCACACAGTCGGTGCACCTGGTGGACTCAGCATTTGGCTGGTGGCAGTCCTCGGACTCCTGGACTGGTTCCCTCCTTGCTCGCCATCGTCACTGCGCCCTGGCAGCGCTCGTGGGTGCGCCCTGGCCACGACCCCGGCTGCTGCCACGGTATCCGCTGCCTCGGCCGGCCGCGCCGGCCTGCTCTACGCGGAGCTCTTCAACGTCTGAGCGCTTTCCCCTCCCCTTCCCACCGCGGCGGGAGGCTGGATGGATGAGCCTGGCGCTTGTTTTGCGTCTGTGCGAAACGCAGGCACTACTGTGATCTCGCCCTTCTCCACTCCCTCCGCCTTCTCCTCCTCCTCCTCCTGCCCCTCCTCCTCCCCGTCCGCTTCTTCATTATATTTTCGCCCTCCTCTCCATCCTTGTCCTTCCTCATTATCCCCGCATTTTCTCGCTCCTCCTCCTTCTCCTCCTCGTCCTCATCAGCTTCATCATCCTCCTCGTCCTCCCCCTCCTTTCTCCAAACCCATGATGTGACTTGTATGTCTCAATATTTCCCCCTTGATCATTTCCCTTCCCTTTGCCCTCATCCTCCGATCCCTCCGCGCGTTCCGTGTTTGTGCGAAATATAATAACGGCTATGCGATCGCCAGCCTTGGCGCTGGGATGAAAATCAATACGCTGCGACGTTCGGTATTTTAGAAACGCACGATCGGTCCACGACTGCGAAGAATTTAGCGACTACTGTCGTCTATTTCGCATTGCGAGATCTGTCGGTACGCTTATGATGGCAAGCGCGCCGCTTCCAAAATAAAGAAAGAATGTCACTATTTTTTGACGACACGAATAAAAGAAGAAACCTTCAAGGTGTGCTTCCGCCGTGGCTCAAGTTCCTTGAGAAAGCGAAATCGCGGGCCATGCTGATTTTTCGACACGTTTCTGATGGCAAACGCGCCCCGCGCCCAAGACACTCCGCAGGACCCACCAGCAGCCCTCGAAAGTGGCGAGAGTGTCGCAGATCGCAGCCCTGCATTTGTGTGTTATTATATTGTTTGTTTTTTTCGTATTGTCGCGTGCCCGCCCCTGGCGACGCGAGGGCAGGCGCAGCGCCAGAGCGCGAACATGCGAAAGCGCAAAAAGAAGCAGAATATACCAAACAACAAAGAAAACCAAGGACATCCCAAGACATCCATGCGAAAAAGCTGCAAGCACTAAGGAAACCAGTGTTTGTTTGTGGCACCCTTATAACCGAAACTCTGTAGTGACGAGTTTACAGAGGGAGGAGTGGTTGGTGGCGACCCTACAAAAGAATTCCTGTTGTGGCGGCCTTACAAAAAGGATTCTTCTTGTGGGAGCACTAGAAAATGATGTCTTGTGAGGTGGCCTTACAATAGAGATAATTTTGTGGCGACCCTGCAACGGAAGGATTTCTTATGTGATGGCGTTGCCAAAGGATTCTTGTTGTGGCGACGTGAGAAACGGATCCCCTTCTGTGGCGGCCTTATAACAGAATGTTTGTCGTGGGTGCCCTACACCGAAAGGGTTCTTTCTGTGGAGGCCTTACAAAATGATTCCTTATGTGGCGGCCTGCTATTTGATCGCTACAAAACCTGTGCAAACATAGGGTTTCGGCACGTCGAAGTGCTAAAACTTTATGGTTCCAAAGGTTTCGTTGTACTCAGATTGTAAAACATGCTCTCCTTACGTTTGGCAGTTGTTCCGCATGAATTTCTTAGGATGATGTTTGTGTTATTCTATGTTTTACCTTTTTCGTATTGTCGCGTGCCCGCCCCTGGCGACGCGCGGGCAGGCGCAGCGCCAGAGCGCGAACATGCGGCAGCGCAGAAAGAAACAGACAAAACAAACAACAAAGAATACCAAACACATCCCAAGACATCCATACGAAAATGCTGCAACCACTAAGGAGAACCAGTGTTTGTCTGTGGCACCCTTATAACCGAAACTCTGTAGTGACGAGTTCACAAGGGGAGGCCTGGTTGGTGGCGAACCTCCAAAAGAATTCCTGTTGTGGCGGCCTTGCGAAAAAAAGATTCTTCTTGTGGCAGCACTAGAACATGATGTCTTGCGAGTTGGCCGCGCAAGAAGAAAATAACGTTGTGGCGACCCTGGAGCGGAAGGCTCCATGTTGTGATGGCGTTGCCAAAGGATTCTTTTTGTGGCGGCGTGGGAAAAGAATCCCTTTTGTGGCGGCCTTCTATAATAATGTTTGTCGTGGCGGCCCTACAACGAACGGATTCCTTTTGTGGCGGCCTTGCAAAAGGATTCCTTCTGTGGCGGCCTGCTACCTGATCGCTACAAAACTTGTGAAAACATAGGGTTTCGTGACGTCGAAGTGCTCACACCTTGTGTGTGTGTTTTCCACAGGTGTCGTTGCAACCACATCGCGCTAACATCGGCTTTCCTCAGGCTTAGTGTTTTTTTTCGCATGGAGTTCTTGGGATGTCTTTCTTGCAGTTTCTGCCTCTTTCGCATTTTCGCGTGTCTGCTCCTGGCGACGCAAGGGCCAGCGCAGCGCCAGAGCGCGAACATGCGACCGCGCAAAAAAAGAGACAAAACCAAAAAAAGACATGCCAAGACATCCATGCGAAAAGGTGGCAACAACAAAGGACAACTGTTATTTTTGCTTTCCGATCGCCACAAAACCCTGAGAAAACAGAAGGTTTGGGCACCACGTCACTACGAAAACATTGGTTGTCCTTAGGTTCTGCAGTTTTCGCATGGGTTTCTTGGGACGTCCTTAGTTGTTTATGCATTTGTTTTGCATGTTCTGCCTTTTTCGCATTTTCGCGTGCCCGCCCCTGGCGGTTTTGTTTCCTCTTGTGTCGGCCTTACAGAAGGATTTCTTTCGTGACGGTGTTACAACAGGATTTCTTGTGCGGCGGCTTTGCACAAGGATTCCTTTTGTGGCGGCCCTACAAGAGATTTTTGTGGCGGATTTGCGAAAGGATTCCTTCTGTGGCGGCCTTACAAAAAAAATCGTTTTGTCGCGGCCTTACAATATGATTTGCTTTGTCGCGGCGTTGCAAAAAGGATCGCTTTTTATGGATGTCGATCAACCGAAAAGTGAAAACGGAATGACGAAGCTTTTACGCCGGAAAAGAAGCGCCAGGCTAATCCAGCCTCTCCCCCCCCCCCCCCCCGCGCGGCCGCCCTCGTCTTGTTCCTCTCTCTTGACAATTCGCCTTTCGGTTGCCCCGAGTAGCTACACGTTGGAGCGGACTGCCTCTGCCTCGTCACCGACGGAGAAAAGAAAACATATATAAGCATGTGCCTTTTCGACCCGCCTCAAGGCATGATCCGTGAGCCTTTCGGGCATCGCAAACTGATTGCATCAGAGGGCGCCAGTTCTGACCAGCCGGTTGAGCGAATCGATCGAGTAGCGTGCCGACGCAGGGCGCTCCAGCGGCCCGCTCCCTGCGGACTCGGGAGACGCTGACGAGAAATGCGGGCGACCGCATTGCTCTCGCGCGTTTTTGCTTCTGCTTGGTGATCGCACATCGTGTCTTTGAAGTGCGTGCC
>CAUYUJ010016479.1:207500-217500 GCA_963575745.1 Prorocentrum cordatum | reverse complement strand
GTCAACGCCATCGAAACGGGTGCCTAGAAACAGGTATTTCGGAAGCGCGCAGGAGGTCAGAGAGGACGAACAGATGCCGATATGCCGCCGCTCATCCTGGTGAGCTCCCGTCGACACGGCTAAATTCGCCTCGAAACGTTGGCCAGATCGCACCCCAGGAAAGGTCCGATGAGCATCGGTATCGGTATCTCTTTTGGTTTCCCAGAAATTCAGAGGAGGAAAAGGTATCAATACCGTTACGCTTCCTTCGTTTTCGCCCTGTTGGGCCTCCTGGGAGGCCCTCGTCGCCACGGCTGGATTCGCTTCGAAATTCTGATCAGAACGCAAGATGGGAGAGGTTCGTGAAGTAGCGGTATCGGTCCCTTTTGGCTTCCCCAGAAAATTGGAAAGTAACAGGAAAATGTTACCTCCGCGCCAGGCGGCGCAGGAGAGCGGCAGGAAAACGCGCACTTGCCTGCATACTTGCCTGCATCGATCAGAGTCCCCGTCCGCTGAGAAGCAATGAGGGTGGCGCTGAGGGGGTGCGGGCCGACAACGGCAATACAGAACACACACACGCACAGTTAGAATTCGCACTGCGGAGCCCATATCAGCAACGCGCCCAAGGGCAGCGCAAGGTCGCGGGACCTTTCACCGTGATGTTTGTTATGGGAGTAATTTCCACCGTCAGTTGACCCGTTGATTTTGTATTCATTATCACGCTCGCTTTATTCCCCAATTTTTCTCTTGTCTGATTCAGGTTCGGTGGAGACTCATTGTGGTGTGCCAGCGTGAGAAAGGCTTTGAAAAACAGTGGACGTGTTGAAAGGCTTGCGGATGGTTCTTTGACGCGATATTCCCATATGGGTGCATCGAACGAGGACTGACCCATATAGAGGATCTTCCACATCATGATAGCATAACATGCTTGGGACAAACTGTCTGCTGACGCCATGCAGCTGCTCGAACTTGTTAACAACGTGGTCACAGCATTATTTCTGCTTGGCTTCTCACCGCGACTGCAGGACATTTATGCATTATGCTGTTACAGCAGCTGCCCTCACGTCAAGTACCACCCATGCTGCGGACGCGTCGCTCAAGGCTTCAGTTCCTCAAATTCTTGGTCGCTTGCCGTGCCACTTCCTCGCTTTCTCGCTGCAGTGCGCTCTGATGTGCAATGTGACTTTATTTGGGGACTGGGCGGATGTAGTTTGCTTTGATATGTTGTTCGAGTCCTTGAAGCATCCATCGTCGTATGTGCAGGCGCCCGTGTATCGTTCAAGCGCGCACAGGTCAGCAATTTGGCACGCGGAGTCCTATGCGCATGTTGGCGCACACGTAATGTTGCCGCACGCGGGTGGTCTTCAGAAGGTGCGTCTGGCGATTGATCCCTTGGCAGCAGTGATCCCAGCCGATCCAGCAGTGAACCCAACCGATCCACCCGAGGCGGCCCACGCTAGCCCAATAGAATTTGCTATGACTGGTTTCATGTTTGTGCAGCGCGGCCCACGGCATGAGTGTTGGTGGCACGTTGCTCGATTTGCCCTGGCTGTATCGGAGAGACCCCACGGCCGGTTCCGCCGACCTTGAGAAGGGGGATTCGGAGATTCCGGGAAGGCCGCGACGGAGCCGAGGAGCGCTTGAAGGCGGGCCGAGATTTATCTCAGAACAGTTTGAAGAGCGCCTGGATCTTTGGAGAAGAGACAGAACCATGCCACCACTATGTAGTGATTCTGGTGGCCTTTTGCCATCCCGGCACCGTACTCGGTTCGTGGACCACAGGCCTCTTGAATGCAAATCAGGTTATGGTGGGGTGCCTTTCGGAGACCTCTTGGCACGCTCTTGGGGGCCTCCTGGGAAACCTTCTGGGGAGCCTCTTGAGGGCCTCTTGGGGGCCTCTTGAGGGTCTCTGGGGGCCTCTTGGGGTCATTTGGGGCGTTTTGGAGCTAAGCTGCTGACAGAGGGCCAGGCTGGCTTGAAGATTACCCGAACGTGGACTTGGGCTTGGGGGTGGCGCATTCCAAGGGCGCCCCCGAGTGCGCGAAGAGTTGTTCCGCCTCGCGGTTCGGCTCCGACTCCTCCTCATCCTCCTCTTCTCCCCTGGGAGGCGGCGCGAGAGCGCGAAGCTATTCGCACTTCGCGCTTCGCGCAGCGCGACGCGCGAAGCTGGGAGCCCCTGGCGTTCGGAGGCGGGCCCAGCAGCCGCCCCGTGCGAATGCTGCTGCCGCCCTCTCGCACACGCCCCGCCACGCCTTCCCAGGCCGACCACGACCTCGCGGAGGACCTGCTTTCTCTCGCGCCGTCGGCGTTTTCTGGCATCACAGAACTGTCCTCTCTGGCTCTCTGGCATCGCGCCGTCGGCGCCCTGGCATCGCGCTGTCGGCGTCCTGGTTTCTCTGCTGTCTCGCGCTGTCGGCGTTCTGGCGTTCTGTCGCCTTCTCGCGCTTTTTCTCGCGCTTTCTCGCCCACTGCCCACATCAGCTCGCGGGGTCTCAGGGAGGGGCCTCCGACGACCACTGGGCTGCCCCCCCGTGCGCCCCTCCACCCTCCCGCCAGTCCTCTCCCCCACCTCCCGCTCCCTCCCCTCGCCCGGCGGCTCTGATGCCGTCCGTTCCCGCAGAGCGATGCGCAGGAACGGGCGCACCCTGGGATCCGACGTTGCGGAAAAGTTGCAACATCGCGAATAAACACGACCAGCGCTCCAGACCCACTCTGTCTGCGACACTTCTCGAGCCAGATCGATCTGTGATGCTCCCCGGGCCCGAGACCGGGTAAAAACGCCAGGTGTGGAAAAATACTGCGCCCAGCCCTGACTCCGGATCCGCCCTACTTCGGCTTTTTTTCCAACTTAGAATTGCGTCGGAAATCCACTTATAAGAGGCCGAAAAAGTAGGGCGGAGATTGCTGCACCCAACATAAAATAGGGCGGAAATCCACAGAAACAGCAACAGAAAAGTAGGGCGGAAATTGGCATCAGCGGGGCTTGAAAAAGTAAGGCGGAAATTCCAGGCCCCACTTAGGAAATTCCAAGTAGGGCGGATCCGGAGCCAGGGAGATCTCAGGGTATGGCAGTGTCCAGGAACACGAGGGTGATGGGTTGGGCCTGCCAGGCGCGGCACGCCGCCAGACCGCCCCCAGCGGCACGGCAGCGCGTCGGTTTTCCTTCTCCTTTGTCCTGGTCCAAGCTTTTGTCGGGCGGGCCGACCCTGACAGGCGGGTCGGGCGGGTCGGGCCTGGCCACCCGGCCCCGTGCGAGGCGCGAGACGCAATCATCTTCGCGCCCCCGCGGCGCCGCCTCGTGGCAGGTGCAGCACCCAGGCCCCGAAGCGAGAAGCGCGACTGTGCTTTGGGCTTGCAGATGTGGAGGCATCGTTCCACAGCGTTCTGGAACCTAGAGGTCCGGCATTTCCGCCCGGCTTCGGGCCCAGCATCCCTCCCTCCGCGAAATCAAGCGCGAGCGTTTGTTTGCCAGGGCCACGACGTGCCGGCGCACCCCACCAGTGAGGACCATCGTAGGCCTTTCCTCTGGACGCCCGAAATGGGCACGGAAAGAATGGGCACAACGCCCAACAACAAATGTTGTCCCAAACCAACAGCGGCCGCTGTGGGGCAGGCGGCCTTCTGTCTCGAATGGACACAGGCCGCGGCGGCGTGGACAGCGAGTCCCGTTCAAAATGGGCAGGAACTGCTGTTGGGCATCGTAATTACCCATTCTTTCCGTGCCCATTTCGTTCGCGCAGATTACCAGTGAGGGCCGCCATGGGGCCTTGCACTCTTCGCAGCTTCCATCACAGGGGCTGCAGGGGTCGAACCAAATTCCCACAAACCTACCACCGTGCGTGCAGTGCCTTGCACTCTTCGCAGCTTCCATCATAGGGGCTGCAGGGGTCGAAGCCAATCCCCACGAACCTACCACCGTACGTGCATGTGCCGGGGGTGGCGGCACGTCTTCCCATCCCACCATCATAGGGGGAAGCGAGATCCTTGAAGACGGGACGGGGTGGGCACGAGTGGGCATCACAGTTGGCTCAAAATCAAGAGAAGCATCATCGCCTGCCATTTCATGTCATTGGTGTTCATGCGTGGCAGCATGCTCTCTCCCCAGTTTCAATGTTCGCGCCGAAACTGGCGACTGCCCTTTTGTTCTCCGGACCCCGCGGACGGCCTTGCCCGCGTCGCTGAACAGTGAAATTGGGCGGTGAGGAGGTTGGACAAGATTTTGCGATTAATTTCGCGGAGGAGTGCAAGACCATCCAGATTGATACGGCACGAAAATTGTAGCAGAAATGCTGTTTTGTTGCGCAATGTTGCATATCGTCCCAACGACAGATCTTAAGGAATGCTCTCGGAGCGTTGTGCAGCGTTCCGACATGGCCGCGGCGCCCGATTTGTCTTGTATTCGATGTAACAGACCCACCTTGTTTTTCTCCAGCCCCCTCCCAGGAAGGGGGACAACACTCAGAGAAGGAGGAGGAGGAGGAGGAAGAGGAGGAGGAAGAGGAGGCAGGAGCGATGAGGAAGGAGGTGGACCTATACACATGTTCGATCCGAATCGACCAGCCTGCGTCTTCGGTGTGTTTCCCCGCCCGCCCGTCAGCTCTTTCTCCTCCTCCTCCTCCTCCTCCTCCTCCTCCTCCTCGTTTTCCTCCTCGTCCTCCTCGTCCTCCTCCTCTTCCTTCTCTTCCTCCTTCTCTTCCTCCTCCTGACAAGCTGGAGGACGGTTCTCCAACAGCATCGTGCTGCAGTTGAGGAATTTGTTCCCATCGTCCATATTGAGGCTTGCCACTGGTGCGCGGCATGCTAGGAGGACGAGGTTTCACTTGCGCAGGGACTCGAGGCAGCAGTCGCCAGCTAGCTCTTCCTCACGTGCAGAGGATCCACATACAAGTCGCTCAAGCGCTCGCTGGGCACCTCAACTCACGCCGAGAGCACGCTATTAACTCCTCACTTCTGCGCAGCGGCACAAGGACGCCATGCTGTCCTCTGCCGCTCAATGGTTCCTGACGACGACACTGGGAAAAAGGCCATGGCGAAGGCAAGAGCAAAAACACCGAGTCCCCACAGCAAAGCGACCTTCTGGAACACTTCGTGTACTCCAGCAGCTCTGACAAGACTAGCACCGAACGCCTCAGCGCATGGTTTCCTGCAGTGGGAATTTGTGCAGCTAACAACATCAGACCGTGGAACGGCCCCTGATGCTGCTCAACCGCGTGCCGAAACAATCCGTCATATACATGAACGAGCGTGCGGAAGCCTGGGCAATGGCAAATTCCTGGATCCCACGACCGACAATCAAGAGGGTTGGATAAAATCACGCGTTGTTTATTTCACGGCTGGTCAACGTTTGCCCCACGTCAACATCATACGCAGTGGCCTGTCTGATGCCAGACAGCGACGCCAGCAGACGGATCAAGAATGTTGCGCACGATCGTGCACATGCATTATGATCGGAAGACACCGTCGGACCGCCCGCGATGTACCTTGCTTCACATTTCTCACCACAATCACATGATAGGTGTGCGAGAATGGCCTCGCTCAGTTGTTGCCGAATGGAACATACTTCGCCGTCACGTGTGGAGAGTGGCGCTATCAAAGCTTTGGCATACGCTGAAAACCTTGGCATTGGCATGAACGACAGGCTACCGCATGCACATCAGCGGAAGGTCCGCGCCTCTTCGACAGCCCGAGCGACAGTGCGCACACGAACAACATCGACGACACTTGACACTATCTCTCATGCCCGACAATGTGGTCCCCTTCTGCCAGCCACGCGACTTCACCGTCTCGTCGCTGCTGACGCGCTTGGGACTCAGCGAGTAAATCGCCGATGATGAACAAGGCATCGACCGCGCCATTGCGAGGACGGCGGTGGCCTTCAAGACGCACAACTACATCCGCTTCAACAGCTCGGTGTCAAACGACGAGGTCAGCGCCAACATCTACGACATCAACAGGGGCGCTGTTGCCGCTGCTCGCCGCGCGCTAAGGCCCCCCCCCCGCGCCTCGTCGGCGGCGGGGGGCCGTGGCGGCGCTAGAGCTAACAGACGTTCCGAGTGGAGCATTCCTCCTCCTCCAGCTCCTTCTCCAGCCCCAGCTCCTCCTCCTCTTCCTCTGCCTCTTCCTCCTCCTCCTCCACCGCCTCGTGGCCATCCCGGCTCAAGACGGCGCTAACTTCCCCATAGATGGGCCCCACCTGGTACCAGTCCTGGTCAGACCCTCCAAGTTGCCCGCCAGGGCCCCCCGCTGACCCTGAGCTCACGCGAGAGCTTGGATCAAGACTGAAGCCGCTTTGGGCCAGATGAAATCTCTCTTCGGCCACGACCAGAAACCGAACGTTTGGGGCGGAGCCCTGGACTAGACCCACCTCGCCCCGGCATCGGGCCTCACTTCCTATCTCAGATCATCTCGGCAAACTAAGCGACGCGCCTCCACGCAGCCAGAGATCCGTTGACGGGGGCCCCAGGCCAAGCGGGCGCCAGCGCAAGCATCAGAGGAAAAAAGAAAAAACACCGTGGCAGCCGGAAATCGAAAGTTCACCCTGTCAGGAGGCTGAAGAAAATGATGACCGACGCGCAGCGTGCCTTGGGCGCGTCCGAGCATCCAGATGCAGACTTCTAGGTCGCCTTAGATGACCGCAGTGCCGCGCCAGGTAGTTGTTCATAAGTGGAGGAATTAGGGGCCTCCTTCAGCAAGTGAGAGCGAGTTTCCCGACAGCCCTGATCGACACCAGAAACCAGACCCTCAATTTTGCGATAGCGAAGGACCTCTTCGCCAGACTCAATTCCGACGCCGAGAAAGCTTTCGATCGCGAAATTCTGCGAGACCGATCGACCGACGAGATAAATTCAAGGACGGCCAAAACAAGCGCGCATCACGGAGTCGGATGGGGCCGTTGCTGGGCCACGCACTCGGCGGATGGAAGGCCCAGAAAGGTTGGCCACGCACTTCTAGTGGGTGGTCTGGCCGTCGGATGGCACCATTGCAAGCCGAAGCTGAACGACTTTTAGGCATGGGCAGCAACCTCCTGGAGCAAGAGCAGAGGCAGCGCAGACCTACCGAAGCCGCCGCGCGAGCTCGAACTGGCCGAGCTCGAACCGACAAACGCTAGACGCGATTAGAGCGGCAGCCAAGCAGTTCAGCCACGAGACGGCCGCCACTCACGACGAGCTCCAACCAAGCAGTTCGCTCTGTTGGGGCAGAGCGAGCTCAAGTTCGTTGTCGGCTTCCTGCGCGCCTTCGAGTCGGTCGGCCTCCTCCCGACGCAGTTGCGATCAGTTGCGCCCCGCTGCCATCGCTCTTATCCCCGAGCACGAGCAGCAGAATGATCGGGGCTGTCTAAGCTGCGGGGATTCGGAATCACAGCTGCAGTTTGGAGACCTCCGGGCCAGAATCAGTCAGCCCGTTCCTCGCAGATGGGAGTTCCGTATCGAAGGCCATGCCTCGCCCGCCGGTCAGGGCGAGGCGCCTGGTCTTGGGGGCCGAAACTGCTCACCGCGAAGGTGCGAATACATTTGCTGCCGCTATGCGTTGGAAGTGGTCTATCTAGCGCGAACCTGGCCATCGGGACAAATTGTGCAGCGCGGATGTTCCGGCAGGTTTCAATCCGGCGCCAGCGGCAGTCATCTCCAACCAGTACGGCGCCCCCAGGCTCTTCGCCGGTCGTTCGCACGCAGTGTTTGGCCCGCGGCACGGCATGCCAGCAGGATGCAGCACCTCCACTTGGCCCGGATGATTCGCATCGTGCCGCTCGACGTTTGGACCCAGGACAACCCAGATGCTAAGCTGCGCATGCTCATGGACGACACCCTCTTCATGGCCAACAACAAAGACTACAAGGCTCTTGAGAGGACCTTCGCGAAGGCTTCCTACGGCATGGAAGACGCCATCTAAATCGACCTTGACAGCGAGATAGCCATGCGCGAATCAGACATCCAGGCCTCCTCCAGTAATGCACGGTGCAAATCAGCCACATCCATGCACGAGCTCGCGGGGCCCCTGGGACCCCAGGACGCGGGGGCCGACCTCGGCGCAGGCCTCGCGGGCGGAGGTCGGGTTCGCAGCGGCAAAAAAAGAATCGGCAGTTTTACGACGTCGTTTCAAGGAGTTCTCTATGCGGGGGAGGGCGCTCCAGTCGGCCCCTCGCGCAGGCAGGCGCGGACGCGCGAAACCTCTGAAAAGGCCGGCGTGGGCCGGGCAAATCGTCGCGGGGGCGAAGGCGCGGGCCTCGCCGGCAAGGTGTCGACCCAGAGCCAGAGCCAGAACGCATACTTCAGCACTGCGGGCCACAGAGGCCGCGCTCGCCCCAGGGCCCTCAGCGTTCGCCCCCTGGGTCCGTCCTGGATAGCCGCCGCGGGGCCCGTTCACTATGGCATGCCGGCGTGGCGGCCAAGTGCCCGGCCCGAGACGCTCGATTTCAGTCGCAGCAATAGCTCTGGGGCGCGGCCCACCGGGTCATGGAAGACGCCCCCAAAGCATGGCCCTTCGAAGTAGCCATGGCTGGAGAAAGTTGCGTCGATGTCCCTGCTTCAAGCGCGGCCCCAACGCTTGGCTAAATTGGTTGGGCCGCGGCGGCTCTCGGCGAGGAAAGCAACTGCGCCGCCTGCGTTTCAGGCCAGACCTGCGCGCCACTGCCAGCCACCTCGCCCGCCGCCGAGAACGTCGCGCTAGCGGCGCCGCGCGTGCCCCCATGAATCCGGCCGATCCGTTTGGGCCATCTCGGAGCCGTCGTCTCTTAGTGCACGGCGGGCTACAATAGGGGGACTCAGTACCCAGGGCTTGAGCTTCGCGCTAAAGGTAAGCACAGCGGCGCCCTTCCCACCATTTGTAAAGGTAAGGCCCGCCAGAATCTAGACCATCTTTTCTCCTTTCGTCCACGGAATGGTTTTGGCCCATGGGAACGGCGTTGTGGGCCGGGTGGATCAGGCCGCTCGAAGGCGCGGTGGTCTCTCGGCAGCCGAATATCAGGCCTACATGGCCGACCATGGTTTCATCGTCCGCTTTTTATCGCTGCTTGATCTAAGGGTTTACCTATCTGGCCCGCGATCGCCGCCAAACCAGGGCATGGCGCGCGTGGCCGACCCGTCTTTAAGCCGCGTGTCAGACCATTGGTGGGCGCCGCCTTATTCGCTCCTCCCTCGGCCCCTCCTCTTCCGCCCGTTCGGGACCCCAGGTCCGAGGTTGCCGATCCTCCTCAAGACGAGTTTATTCACCAGTGGGTAAATGTCCAGGGCAAGGGGATGTGCGAGATCTGGCGCAGTAGAACTTTAACTCAGGCCACCAACGCCACATGTGATACAGAGAAGCGGCCAGGATACAGCCTTGTCGTTTGGAAGCTCTCCGAAGACAGCAAAAGCCATAACATATTCCAAGGCTCCAGACAAAGAGCTGTCTTTTGGTTTGCTGGGGCTGCGGCGTTTTTTGTGTTAAAAATATTTGTTCAGAATGTATGGCCAGAGGTTTCCAGAAGCCCTGCCCCCGCGCCCTTCCCAGCAGCAACAAACTAGCTGTCCTGTCTTGTTTGAGAAAGTAAAGACATCCCAAGTGAGGGAAGTCAAGCCGAATCGAATTTGAGAACCCCGCCACTCTCCCCATGTCTAATCGGGCAGCGCAACATGCGTTGGAGGGCGAAAGCAGCAGCAGGTAATCTGCCTGGATGCCGAGCGCCACAGTGGCGCACATCACACGAAGAACCATTTCCAGTCAGATGCGATGGTCCTCCTCCTCATCCTCGTCCGCCTCCTCCTCGTCCTCCTCCTCCTCCTCCTCCTCCTCCTCCTCCTCTTCCTCTCGCGCCATCGCGTGGTCGTTCCCGTTCAGATTGTCCAGGGGCCTCCACCCAGCGGGGTTGCATATCATCGCCCGTGCGGCGATTTGTTCGGTAGCCAGTCATGGGAGCCTTGTAAACATCGTACTTCCGTCCTTGGGCTGCACTAGCGTCGATGCGAGTTTGGTCATCGATGAGATAACACCGTTTCAGCGTCGGCGAGCGTCGGTCTGCGTCGCTCTAGCGTCGATTCGCAAG
>CAUYUJ010016479.1:170000-202500 GCA_963575745.1 Prorocentrum cordatum | reverse complement strand
TGCAGGAACCGCGGCGGCGGCGCCGACGGCGGCGGCGACGACCGAAGCCCTTTGGAGCTTTCGAAATGGAGGGGGCACAACATTACATGGTGGAGGTGGAACCTCGGTTTTGGACGTTTTGGAACCTCTGGGGGGCTGCGCGCAGGCAGCCCGTGAAGGTGGTCCAGGCCAGGCCAGCTTCAACAGACCCCCAGGGTGGTCTCGACACCCCCGCGCCACCTACAGCGGCGCTCTGGTACCGCTTTGGACCAATTACCCCAACTCTGGGTCCACCGTATTTTGGTCGACGATCCAGTTTAAACTGTGTCAGAAATGCACCCCGTAGGATGCGACAAAGCAAAGCGGGAAGTTCCGTCTTGGCGAAGTAAGGCGGCAGTGTCCGCCATGGTTGTTTGCGGAAGGTGCCACAGCTCTGTGCAGCACTTGGGCCAAATGGTCCACAAAGTAGGGCGGACATCCGCAAGAGGAGGGCGGCAACAGCGATGGAAAAGCAGGGCGGAAGTCGACATCAAAGGAGCGTGGAATGCATGGCGGACAGTGCCGCCCTTTTTGCGACAAAGTAAGGCGGATCCAGAGTCAGGGGGGGGGGGGCCGTGGAGGGCAGCTGGGGCCGCCTTTATAGGCTGCATGTGCTCAGGGGCTGCTTGACCCGCTCCCAGCAAGCCGACCCCCTTCTGTGGCGATCGCCGCCAGATGGGGGGTCTCGAGGGCGAGGGGCTCGTCACGGGAGGGGCTCGACACGGACAGGGTCGTGTCTGGCCGCGCCCGACGCGAGCACCCCCGCGTTGGGCCAGACCATCAGGAGCTGGCGCGGCACCTGCCCCCAGAGGACCACCTGTTCACCTCCAGGCGCCTCGCCGCCGACCTCGTCGACATCTTCGGCGGCACCGGCACCGCCGCGGCCTGGACCGTGCTGGAGCTGGGGTCCGCCCACGGCCACACCACCGAGGTGCTTAGCGCGCTCTTCGCGCGGGTCATCGCCGTCGACCTCCTGACCAGCGCGCACCGTGCCGCGGCGGCGCGCGGGGCGGGCGCCCGGGGCAACGTGGTGTGGCTGACGCTGGACGCGTACAGGGACCCGTGGCTCTCCCTCCTCGCGGGCAACGACATCCAGGATCTTGCCTTGTTTTCAGCAGGAGTGCAGACTGGCACAGCCACGCAGACTGAAGAAGCCAATGCAGTTACCCCAACGGGGAACCAGTGCCTTGGCGCCGCAGACGCAGGCGTCCATTTCCCCAAGCAGTGCTTGCACGCATGGGGCTCCTCAAGCTTTTCTGAGGAACCGGGTCTGCGCGGCGGTCTGGCGGCTTCTTCGCCGAGACAACCAACAGTCTCTTCTGAGATGCAAAGGCCCGAAATCACCGAAGGGTAAAAGGTATTACTCAGGAAGACCTCGGGATAACTGTTTCGCATGTGGAAAACCAATGGGATCATTGGGCCAGGATCTGGGACGGGCCGTGATATTTTTCAATATTCTGGATAACTTCAGCCTGCCATCTACAATGTATGATTAACAAGCGCCCAAGCACCGTGACCCCAACGGCCTAATGATCCCATCGTTGGGAGCCCCAACAAGTCTCTTCTTGTAAGGAGATTAAGGGAGGAAGGGGGGCTCATGCCGTTTTGGCACGTCAACGGCTCCTCGAAATTGCAAAAGGAACTTTCGTCACGCCGCTACTGTAGAGGGAAACAATTAGTGAACACCCCCCCTGCCCCCCAAACGCAAGGTTGGCACGCGCGGGGGAGACTGCGGTCGAGGTGCAACTCATCAGACCCACCGCCAACTCTGAACATTGGGGCGAGGGGGAGGCGTTCACAGATGAATGTGGCATGAGTGTTCGCTATTTTTTCCCGAGGCCTGTATGTGTGGCCGCCGTCGCCGCTCAGTCGCCGCCCGTCGCCTGGGCCTGAGCGACGGCCTTGCAGCTCTGTGTGGCTGCCGCCGCCGCTCCGGCGCCGCCCGCCCCCGTGAGCCTGCGGGGCGCTCTGGCGGCCACGTGGCCGCCGTCGCCGCCCCGGTGCCGCCCCGTCGCCGCCCGTCGTCCGAACCTGCGCAGCGGCCTGGCGGCTATGCGACCGCCGTCGCCGCCCCGTCGCCGCCTCGTCGCCGCCCGCCGTATGGTCCTGCGCGCTGGGTCCACCGCCCTGTGGTCGCCGCCGCCGCTGCATGTCACTGGCTTGCACTGCTTCGCACTGCTTTTATTGACGTGCTGTGCATTTCTTGCGCTGCTCTGCATTCCTTTGCAGTGCTTGGCATTGCTTCGGGTTGCTCTGCGCCACCTAGAGGTTGCACCACATGGAGTACACCATGTAGATTGCACCGCGCATATTACCAGAAAACACTGTTTGGGGTCCACGCTGGCTAACACGAGCACTTTATGGATTGAGCACGAGAGTCGCCCACAGGAGCCGTGGTGGGGATACTTCCTGCGGAATTCATATGCGTTGTGGTGCTCATCGGCCTTGGTCGGCCCTGTGCCGCTGGCAGGCACGGTGATGGTCACAGATCCTCTAGTGTTCATGCGCGGGGCTGTCCGCACAAGCTTCGTTGTGGTTGCAGGACCCGGGGTGCTCAAGCACTCTGGTGCCCACAGCACCTCTCTATGATCCTCGGTGCGGTGGGGGTAATATCCGACATGGTGCTCTCAGGCATGGTGGCGCTCACGGGCACTGGTGTTCAGAAGCAAATCGGTGTTCATCAGCCCTCTCGTGCCCTGGAGGAGGAGGAGGAGGAGGAGGAGGAGGAAGAGGAGGAGGAGGAGGAGGAGGAGGAGGAGGAGGGGGAGGAGGAGGAGGAGGAGGAGGAGGAGGAAGAGGAGGAGGAGGAGGAGCAGGCGCATCTGTGATTACAGGCACGCTGGTCGCGGGCCCTGCGGAGCTACCATGAACGTAGATGCTCACGGGTGGCAGTAGCGTTCATACGCGCAGTGGTGCTTACTGTACACCCCTGCTGTGCCAGCTAGTCCTTTGTCTGAGGTTCGTTCGCGGCGTTCAGAATAGAAAGCTCCCCGCCGTGCCTCTTCATCATAGTCCCCTCTTCCTTGCTCTCGTTGTGCCGCTGCCTTTCTCGTGTTGTCCAATGCCGCGCGTACCCGCCACAATGTTATCTGTGGTGGTGGTGGGGGGGGGCTGGGGGCTGCGGTGGGACCACAGAACGCCCCTCCCGAAACTGGATTGTTGTTCTCACGTTTTGAGGGGAAGGCCAATAGCACATCCACCTGGACCATCCTCGTGGGCACATGCTGAGCTCAATGTATCGGGGTCCAACATACTGCTCGAAGCGAAGCTCACCAACGAAGCCATGTGCCCGACACAGCACAGCGCAGCCTCGGACAATTTTGAACACTGCCTGTGAGGTATCGCGCTGCTGGTCTAATATCTAGTTGCGCTGCCTTGCACATTTGCCACCTCGATGTGGGCGGAGTGGGGATGGGAAGGAGGGCCTCATCATCACCCCTCCTCCACTTCTTCCTCCCGCACCCGTTCTGGCTCAAGCTCGGGCTCAGAGAGTTGCGGTCGACAGGCGGTCACCTGCCCCTTTGCTGCTGCAGTCAGGCGAGATGGCCACAGCGAGGCCCGTCGTGTCCGTCTACAGCTCCGACGACCCCTCGGAGAAGTCGGGCTCCGTGCCGATGCCCACCGTGCTGACGTCGCCGCTGCGCCCCGACCTGGTGCGCTACATTAGGGGGCCACATGCGAACCCTGCCCCTACCCCCCACGATTTCGGAGGGGGAGCGGGGGGGGGTTCACTTCGCTCGGGAGCTCCCGAACGAAGTGAACCCCGCCCTCTCCCCTCAGAATCGTTAGGGTACCCTGACTCCGGATCCGCCCTACTTTGGGGAAATTCGTAAGTGGGTTTTGGAATTTCCGCCTTACTTTTCAAGCCCCGCTGATGTCAATTTCCGCCCTACTTTTCTGTTGCTGTTTCTGTGGATTTCCGCCCTATTTTATGTTGGGTGCAGCAATTTCCGCCCTACTTTTTCGGCCTCTTATAGGTGGATTTCCGACGCAATTTTAAGTTGGGAAAAAAGCCAAAGTAGGGCGGATCCGGAGTCAGGGTAGGGGTAGGGTGCGCATGTGGCCCCCTATACATCCACACCGCCGTCTCCAAGAACAAGCGCCAGGCCTACGCCGTGACCCCCCGGGCCGGGTACGAGACCGCCGCGGAGTCCTGGGGCACCGGCCGCGCGGTGGCGCGCATCCCGCGGGCCCCGGGCGGCGGCACGCACCGGGCGGGCCAGGCCGCCTTCGGCAACCAGGCGCGCGGCGGAGGCATGTTCTGCCCCACCAAGATCTGGCGCCGCTGGCACCGCCGCGTGAACGTCACGCAGAAGCGCCACGCGGTGGCCACGTGCCTGGCCGCGAGCTCGCTGCCGCCCCTCGTCATGGCCCGCGGCCACCGGATCGGCGCCGTCTCGGAGCTG
Organism: Prorocentrum cordatum; assembly: GCA_963575745.1. Taxonomy (NCBI): domain Eukaryota; class Dinophyceae; order Prorocentrales; family Prorocentraceae; genus Prorocentrum; species Prorocentrum cordatum. Next base: position 198,076 of record CAUYUJ010016479.1, on the reverse strand, counting down.
CCGCTGGTGGTGTCCTCCGCGGCCGAGTCCGTGCAGAAGACGAAGCAGGCGGTGGAGCTGCTGAACAAGCTCGGGTGCGAGGAGGAGCTGCAGAGGATCGCCGACTCGAAGAAGGTCCGTGCCGGCAAGGGCAAGATGCGCAACCGCAGGTACACGATGCGCAAGGGCCCGCTCGTGATTTACGAAGAGGACAACGGCATCGTCCGTGCCATGCGCAACATCCCCGGCGTGGAGACGATGTGCGTGACCCGGATGAACTTGCTCAAGCTTGCGCCGGGTGGCAACTTCGGCCGCTTCCTCATTTTCACCGAGGGCGCCATGAAGAAGCTCGATGAGATCTACGGCAGCTTCACCACGGCCTCGCAGAAGAAGGGCTACACGATCCCGCGAGCGCAGATGGAGAACGCGGACGTGGCGCGCATCATCAACAGCACCGAGGTGCAGTCCGTCCTGAAGCCGAAGCTTGAGCCCCCCAAGAGGTTCGCTGTCAAGAAGAACCCGCTGAAGAACTCCGCGATCATGGCAAAGTTGAACCCTGGCGTGCTGCACAAGCGGGCCCTGAGGGCCAAGAGCCACGAGAAGGGTACCCCGGAGGAGGGGCTGGTGCAGGCGAAGAAGAAGGCCCGCCTCGAGGCGGCAAAGGCCCACGGCAAGGAGTGCAAGAAGGGCGATTCGACGTACTACAAGACGCTCATGCAGGCCTTCATGGACAAGGCTGCCGAGTCGCAGAAGAAGAAAGAGGACGAGGAGGAGGGCGCCGGCGAGGACGAGGAGTGAGCATCCGCCCCCTCCGTTGCGTACGCACCGAGCGGCAGGGCAAAAGTGGACTCCCTCCTCCCCCGAGACGCCCCGATGCGGTGGGGGCAGCAATCTGTGCCTCGCAGGAAGGATTGAGGTTGCAGCTCCATCCGCGCTCGTGTATCCATGGTCGAAGACCAGCCAAATCCGAGCTAGTTTTATGTCGGGCGTGTCCCCCGACATGGGGATTTTCGACGAAAAATAAAAGATACCCCAAACATACCCCCAAAAAGTCAAAAAAAAACAATAAAAAAATAGTCCCCAGACTATCTTTGGACTATTTTTGGACTATCTTTGGGGTATTTTTTATTTTTCGTCGAGAATCCCCCTGTAGGGGGACACGCCCGACTTAAGCCAAATCCGAGCTAGTTTCGTCTAGTTGCGCTTCATTCGGCCTTACCGGCTCAATCCTGGGCTAGATCTTGCTTAATCTGACGTGGCTCCCTGATCCGGCTCACTGCAGCCCTTACAGACAGTCGTTCCCGCGAAGGCCTCCCAGGCGCTGCCTCCTAAGAACACAACTGGGAAACATCTTCAGGGGCCCGAAGCGCATGTGCCCCGTCACGGCGTATTGGCAGCGACTCGTGCATCCCAGCATTTCCAAATTCTTCGCACCGTGCACGGCGGTCCCAAAATGCCTGGGAAGCACGCGGCCGGCGCAGCGGTGAGCTTGTTTTTCCCAATAATATTGGGGTATTGGGTCCTCGTTTGGAAGGGACAGCGCTCCGCGTTCCTCCTCCTCTGCTCCTCCTCCTCCTCCTCCTCCTCCTCCTCCTCCTCCTCTTCCTCCTTCTCCTCCTCCTTCCTCCTCCCATCCCTGTCTCTGCTCTTCGCATGTCAGCATCGTCGTCATCATTACCATCATCCTCCTCATCAGCAACATCAGCATCATCAGCAACAGCAGCATCATCATCCTCAGCATCAGCATCAGCATCAGCATCAGCATCAGCATCAGCATCAGCAGCAGCAGCAGCATCATCATCATCATCATCATCATCATCATCATCACATCATCATCATCATCATCATCGCCATCGTCCATTCCCATCACATCACCATCACCCACCATCATCATCGCCATCACCATCACCATCACATATCCCATCAGCATCATCTCACCTTCATCATTCTTCATCAGCAACATCATCATCATCATCATCATCATCATCATCATCATCATCATCATCATCATCATCATCATCATCATCATCATCATCATCATCATCATCATCATCATCATCATCATCATCATCATCAACATCATCATCATCATCATCGTCATCATCATCATCATCATCATCATCAGCAGCAGCAGCAGCCGCATCAGCAGCAGCATCGCCGTTATCATCGCCATCATCGCCATCAGCTTTGGCACGCGCCTTACACGTTTCGTGGCCCCATAGGGGGCTCCACTGAAGGTCCCAGAGGCGCCGCCCGCATGCGTCCGACCCACCCAGTTCGGCATACCCCTCTCGCGCTGTGGCCTCACAGGGTGCTCCACCGATGGTCCCAGTGACGCCGCCCGCACGCGTCCGACCCATCCATTTCGGCACACCCCCTCACGAGGATCGTGGTCCCATGGTGAGCTCCACCGAAGGTCCCAGGGGCGCCGCCCGCACGCGTCCGACCCATCCATATCGGTACACCCCTCACACGCTTCACAGCCTCATAGCGAGCTCAACCGAAGGCCCTTGCGGCCGTTCTCGCGCGCGCCTTCCCCGCCCATGTCGGCACGGCCCTCACACGTTTCGTGGTCCCATGAGGAGCTCCACCGAAGGTCACAGCGGCCGTCATCGCATGCGTCTCCCCCACAGCACGCAGGCCGTACCCGCACCATGTGGCACACCCCTCACAGGTTCCCCCGTCTCACACGGTTCGCGGCCTCACAGCGAGTTCCCCTTCGATCGTCCCGCTGGCCTTGCGGTGCCCACAACTGCATATGGGTGGGTCCTTCGCCAAGACAGTTTTTTTCCTCTGGCGCGCAACAGTCGTTCTACCCGGGCCAAGCCCTCCTGGGTAGCGGTAACGATCGTACGTCGGGAGGGGGGCTTATATTCCCCCCGCATGGTCGCGCGCGTATCTTGGAGGTCACGGTCTTTGCGAGCCCCCGTGGGCGCCACAGCTCCAGAGCCCCGCGGCGGCGAGAAGAGCGACAGCGAGCAAGGGCGGAGGGGACGACGGGGCGGAGGAGGCGGGCTCTGGACTTGGCATCGCTCGGACGTGTGCATTCTTCCTTCGGCGGAGCCCAGTGGAGCAGTGCCGGAGGGAGCGAGGGGCCCCCACCGCGTGCGCGCGGGCGCGGCCTGGCGCGGTGCACGGCACCGGGCCTCGGGCCAGACCGCAGCGGGAGGGGAGCGCACGCTGTCCAGGTGGCGTTCGTGGACGCGCTGCACTCGCGGGATGCCGTCGCTGCCGACCTGAGGGCGTGCGCCCAGCTGCCAGGCCTGCGCTACGTGCTGGTCCACGACTTCAACTTCGCGGACATCCGGCAGGCGGTGGCCGCCTCGGCCCGCAGCTTCGCCCTGGTGGCCGCCCTGGGGGAGGCCCGCAGGACCTCGAGGGAAGAAGCCGCGCGGGGACCTCGCGGGTCTTGGGGAGCAGGCGCTACCAGCAGCACAACTCGGGTGCTACGAGTGGGTACGAGCAGTTGGCAACCTAGTCAGACAGCGCATCACACAAGCCACTCTAGACTGCATGGAACGACGACCACCAATGAGCTGGGAAGAACGAGCCGGACCTCGAGGGAAGAAGTCTCGAGGCTCTCGGGCGTTTTCGTCGGGTCCTGGCGGCTTCCAGCCTCGGGATGCTCTTCAGCAGCTGCGCCTCGCCGAGGGCGGTTTCCAGGCGTGCCCGCTTCGTCCCCGAACGGCCGCCGGGGAGCCGAGTCATGGCCCCTCTTTGCGCTCGGCTTCTTCTTGGCCGCCGAGGCTCCCCCTCATGTCGGGTATAGCCAGGACCCCGGGTAAGGGGACCCGGTTAGTGGTAGGGCCCTGAGGCCTCTCAATTGGCCAGATTCACTAAACCAGGTTTGCCGTAACTGGTGTTTTTCGGGTGACGGCAGTTCCGGTTAGTGGAAATGGGACGGGGGGGCGCCCCCGGTACAAATCACTGAACCAGGTTCCACAAAGCCCAGCTCTGCCAACGCCCGCTCATGTCGAGGGAAGCAGGACGATGACCGTGGCCAGGACGTCGCGGGCTCTTGCTGGCGCCGCTCTGGGCCACGGTCCGTGCCCATCGCCGCCGATGTCGCGAGGATGCTCCACGAGTCGGCGATGACCAAGACTCGGGCCGAACGAAAGGGGGGATAGGGAAAGGGGGGGTACGAAATCTGCTGCATGCAGCTGGTTTCGGCCTCGCCGCCGGGCCCATTCCTCGATACATGGGCGCCTCCCGGCGCCGGGAGGCGCCGGGAAAATCAGCTACGTGAGCTGATTCTCAACCCCCCCCTTTGCTATCCCCCCCTTTCGCCCGACCCGAAAGACGGGCGATGACCAAGATCGGCACCGACGTTTCGGCGTTCAGTCTTGGTCATGGTCATTGCTTTCGAGGAGCCCAAAGGTAGCGATACCGCCGCTTCCCGGACCTCTCCCTGGGCCTCGTTCTGACCCGAGCTTCGAGGCGAGCCCAGCCGTGGCCACGAGGGCCTCCCAGGAGGCCCAAGAGGGCGAAAACAGGGGACGGGCAGCGGTAGAAGTACCTTGTCCTCCTCAGAGCTTTCTTCATCGCGTCCTTTCCCTCCAGGACCCCCCTCCACGAGAGGCGCGGCCGCGCAGAGCCCAAGACCCTTGGCCCCTAGCTTTCTGCTGAATTTTACGCGCCGGACGATCCGTGATGGCCTCAGGGCCCGAAACAAGGCAAAAGCGCTGGTTGAGACAAAATCGCAACGCTCGGATTCGGTCGGACTCAGACGTACTTGTACTATGTGTGCGGCGCTTCTTGGGGGGCGACGCTGGTTCGGCAACGCGGCTGGAACAACGCTGTATTATAAGATGCTTGTAGGTACTATTTCTTCCAGTTGGACATCCACTTCGAAGGCGTCACATGGTACTAGTATGCTGTCCTGCGCCCCATGGGTCTCAGGGCTTCCTTTCCCTCCAGGATTCGAGTAGGAGATCGACTGCAGAACTGATGTACCCCACGATTGCTTTTTCGTCGAAGCTACAACACGCATAACGCTCAGCAGATATACGAACATGCTGCGCATTTCCTCGTAGACTCGATGAAGAAAACAAACAGGGCGAGTCAGTTCTGCAGCCGATCGCCTGCTCGAAGGATCCCCCTCCACGAGAGGCGCGACCGCGCGGAGGCCCCGAAGTTCCCCGAGGCCGTGCTGCTGCGTCCCGCTGGCGGCCTGGCGCTGCGGGCGGGCGGCCGCGCCGCGGACGAGGCCGAGCCCGAGGCGGCGCCCCGAAGCAGACCGAGCCCCCGCCTCCCCCTCCTCCCTCCTCCTCCTCCTCCTCCTCCTCCTCCTCCTCCTCTCCTCTCGCCTCCTCCTCCCCCTCCTCCCCCCCCTTCCTCCCCCTCCTCCTCCTCCTCCTCCTTCTCCGCTCCTCCTCCTCCTCCTCCCCCTCCTCCTCCTCCTCCTCCTCCTCCGCCTCCTCCTCCTCCACCCCCTCGAGGCTCTATCGTGGTTCAAGGTCCTTGACACGCTTCGGTTGTGGAGGTCGATCAATGGAGAAGAAGCATGCTGCGAGATAATTTCCAGATGTCTAAAAAGTGTTTCAAAACATTTGCAGGACATGTTGCAGACATGTTGCAGACATGTTTCATTCGATGATGGGACTGTTAGGGTGTCCATTGTCATGGCATCCACAACCGCTTCGGGGCAGGCTTCGACGGTTCTCCACGGGATGCAGGCCAAGACCCCCGTCGAGGCTCGAGGCTCGGGGGAACACGCAATGACATAAACACAGGAACTCGGAGGTCCGCGCGTTTTCCTCGGATCGGCATTGGGGCTCTCCTGGTGGCGCCTCCGGCGCCGCCCCTGGCGCGCTCCGCGCGCCAGGGAGGGGGGTCCAGCGCCGATCCAAGAAGTCCGCGCGGACCTCCGAGTTTTTTGTTTATGTCATTGTTTGTTGCCCGACTCGTGGTCCTGGATATGCTTCGAGGCTCGACTTCTTCGAGGTTCCGTGCGTTTTCGTCTGTTCTCGACGGTTTTCCAGTCTCGGGGTGCCTTCCAGCGGCTGCGCCTCGCCGAGAGGCGCCTTGGGGGAACGTCCCGAACGGCCGCTGGAGAGCCGAGTCACGACCCGAGAAAACGCGGGGGACGAGCTCCTCCTCCTCCTCCTCCTCCCTCCTCTCCTCCCTCTCTCCTCCTCCTCCTCCTCCCCCTTTCTCCTCTCCTTCCTTTCTCCTCCTCCTCCTTCCTCCTCCTTCCTCTCGTCCTCGCCTCCTTCCTCTCCTCCTCCTCGTCCCCTCCCTTCCTTCCTCCTCTTCCTCCTCTTCCTCCTCCTCTCCTCCTCCTCCTCCTCCTCCTCCTCCTCCTCCTCCTCCTCCTCCTCCTTCCTCCTCCTCCTCCTCCTCCTCCTCCTCCTCCTCCTCCTCCTCCTCCTCCTCCTCCTCCTCCTCCTCCTCCTCCTCCTCCTCCTCCTCCTCCTCCTCCTCCTCCTCCTCCTCCCCAGCCTCAGGGGGCCATGACTCCAGATCCGCTGGGTTTTGGGCGATGTCGTAAGTAGGGCGGCAATGTCAGCCCCAATGATTGTTCAGCCTCCTCGTGTGCCGATTATTCCGCCCTGCGCCCGCTGCCCGTGGGTGAGGCCGATGCGCCGCAGTAGTATGTGTGGTGTTTCGTCGGACACTGGTGTGTAGCCGCTGGTCGGTTATATGTGAGTCGCTGGTGCGCGTCGTCGTAGCACTGCGGTAGGACTGATTTCTCGCGGTGCTGAGTTGTATTGAGCTGGTCTTGCTAAGTGGGTTCCAGCCTTCTGCTTGGGAGAATAGGTGGCAGTTGGCAAACAGGTCAGCTAGTTGTACCTTGGTGTTGTTCCTTAGCTCGCTGTTTTATGACGTGTGTAGTCTTGAGTGGTGCCAAGGCTGCTCGCTACTTGGTGCTACTCGTACGGCTGTAGACCATGCTGGATGAAAGTGAGTGCCGCAGTAGTCGTAAATGTGTGTGGTGGGCACGTGCTGCTCCCAGGTAGGACTGTAGATGTTCGGTGTATTCTTTGCGCTGGGTCTTTATTTGCTTGATGTGTTCCTTTGCCTGCCAGGTACAAGGCAAAAGCGGACTTGCGCAGCTTGTAGTTGAGCTTGTGGCTAGTTCGATCATGTAGAACTCCAGAAGGTCGTCGTCTCTCCTCCTCCTCTTCCTCTTCCTCCTCCTCCTCCGCCACCTCCTCCTCCGCCACCTCCTCCTCCTCCTCCTCCTCCTCCTCCTCCTCCTCCTCCTGGTGGGGGGGCACGACGCGCGCCCCCCTCACCCCAAAGAGTCGCCCCAAAAGAAAAGAGTCGCTCCTCCTCCTCCTCCTCCTCCTCCTCCCTCCTCCTCCTCTTCCTCCTCCTCCTCCTCCTCCTTGTCATCGTCCTCGTCCTCGTCCTCGTCCTCCTCCTCCTCCTCCTCCTCCTCCCTCTCCTTGTCCTCGTCCTCGTCCTCGCCATCCGCCCCCCATCAGAGGTGGCGGCGGCGGTCGCGAGGTTCCTGCAGGACCCGCAGCTTGCCGCCATGGCCTCCCGCGCCGGCGACGCCATCGCCGCGGAAGCGCCGCCAGGGCCGACCGCGCCGGCATTCCCGGAGCTCTGCGGGGCCACCTAGTCGGGAGGCCTCTCGCGGCGCGTTGCCGCCGCCCCCACACCCTCCTTGGCGTGGACGGCACCGGGGGGCTGACGGAGGCTTCCTGGGCAGCCTCCGAGCCTCCGTTAGGTTCGAAGCTTTCTGGTGTTTTCGTGGTCTCTCGGCGATTTCCAGCCTCGGGATGCCTTCCATCAGCTGCTCCTCGCCGAGAGCGTTCCAGGAGTGCCCAGACCGCCCTGAACGGCCGCTGGAGGTTCAAGCTACGGCCCGAGAGCCACGGGGACGGGGGAGCCACCCTGACACCAGATCCGCCCTACAGTGGGCGATCGATTTCGCCGGTAGGGCCGAAATTTCTAGCCTATTTTTCTGTGCGCGAACGGCGCGATGTATCGCGCGCAAAAAATGCCCCTCGGCGCGCGGGGTCGACACTTCACGCCTGCGCGCGCAGTCGCCGCGCGGGGGAGGCCGCGACGCGAGCGAGGTCCTGCGCGTGAGTTGCGCGTCGCCGCCGCGCTGGCCTGCCCGAGAGTCGCGACGCGGGGAGTGGCCGCGACGCGCGCGCGGTTCTGCGCGCGCACTGCGCGGCGCCGCCGCGCTGGCTGGCCGCGCCCGCCGCGCGCGGCTGTGTTTCGCCCCGCCTGGGCCCGAGGCGGGATGCAAGTTTCGGCCGCAGGTCGTTGTGCGTGTGTGGGCGGGGGCACGTGCGCCCCTCCTCCCGCGGCGGCTTCCCAGGTGCGATGCGACAACGGGTGCCGCAACGCAACGGCGGCTTTCCAGGTGCGATAACGCGAAGATTTCCGCAAACGCATGGCGATGGCAAAGAGGGCGGACAACTCGGCATTTCAGGGGCCTCGCAAACCCCCCCCAGGCGCGCCGCGACAATGGATACCGCGCCGCGCGCGGCCTCTGCCAGCGCCAGGGCACGCGTTGCCCCGCGCTGGCACGGCCGCCGCGGCACGTGGGCTCAGCAACCCTGGGGGTGGGTGGGTGGGAAACGCCGCCGCCGGTGGAAGGCGCACGTGCCCCCCCCCCCCCGCGCGCGCAACGACCTGTGGCCGAAACTTGCATGCCGCCTTGGGCCCAGGCGGGGCGAAGCACAGCCGCGCGCGCTGGACGTGGCCAGCCAGCGCAGCGGCGCCACGCAGCTCGCGCGCAGAACCGCGCGCGCGACGCGGCCACCCCCGCGGCTTGACTGCGCGCGCAGCCGTGAAGTGTCGACCACGCGCACCGAGGGGCATCTTGTGCGCGCGCGATCCAACGCGTTGTTCGCGCACGCGGGAGCCCCGTCGGAGTGGGTTAACGCCGCGCGGCTGCGCGCCATCCTCGGCAGCGGCCCGCGCTCACGGGCCGGGCGCAGCACAGCAGGAGGCATCCGCGACAGGGCGCCCGGCTCTCCCGCTGTGCAAGAGCGAGGCCCGCGTCCATTTGCCGAGGCGCAAGAGTCGGGAGACCACGTCGGTGGTCGCCCGCAGTTGTTGGTGCACAGCGCGCAGGGCCACGTGTTCCGCGCCCGCTCCGGCGCGGCTGACCAGCCAGCGCGGCGCCGGAGAGGCACTTTTCGGCGGCATCTCAAGTCGGCGAGCGCTGTCCGGCCTGCGCGGAGCGCTGGCTGCGTCAGGGGCACCGCTGGCGGTCGAGTTTGAAACGCGCGACCTGCGGCGCGGCGGCGCCCGGGATATAGTGGACCGCGGCGGCCGCCTGCGGGGGATCTTATTGGATCTCGATCGATCCTGGCAGGCGGTGATCGGCGCGGCCCAGCATTTTTCAGCCGCGTGGATTGCGAGGGCATTGAGCGCAAGGCTGCGCTCGAGGCGCACCTCGCGGAGTCGCCCAGCGACGACGGCGAGAGCTAGAGGTCGCAGGGGCAACGTTTCGGCGCGGGCGCCGCGCTCAGGCCAGCGGCGCGACGCCTCCGCGCATGCGTGATCGGCGTTGGGGGGGGGGCCCGACCGCGTCGCCCTCGGCGCGGCCACCGCGCCATGCGGGTGTTGTCTGCAGTGAGGTTGCTGCGCCCGCGCGCCCCAGCGCCGGCAGGGGCTGCGCGCGGCGCGACACCCATTGTTGCGGCGCACCTGGGGGGTCGTCTTGTGCGCGCGCGAACGTCGCGCTGCACCGCGCGCGCAAGATGCCCCTCGGCGCGCGCGGCGGACACTTCGCGCCTGCCCGCGCAGTCGCAGCGCGGGGGGGGCCGCGACGCGAGCGAGGTCCCGCGCGTGAGTTGCGCGTCGCCGCCGCGCTGGCCCGCGCGAGAATCGCGGCGCGGGGAGTGGCCGCGACGCGCGCGCGGTTCTGCGCGCGCACTGCGCGGCGCCGCCGCGCTGGCTGGCCGCGCCCGCCGCGCGCGGCTGTGTTTCGCCCCGCCTGGGCCCGAGGCGGGATGCAAGTTTCGGCCGCAGGTCGTTGTGCGTGCGTGGGCGGGGGCGCGCGCGCCCCTCCTCCCGCGGCGGCTTCCCAGGTGCGATGCGACAACGGGTGCCGCAACGCAACGGCGGCTTTCCAGGTGCGATAACGCGAAGATTTCCGCAAACGCATGGCGATGGCAAAGAGGGCGGACAACTCGGCATTTCAGGGGCCTCACAAACCCCCCCCCAGGCGCGCCGCGACAATGGATGCCGCGCCGCGCGCGGCCTCTGCCAGCGCCAGGGCACGCGCGGCCCCGCGCTGGCACGGCCGCCGCGGCACGTGGGCTCAGCAACCCTGGGGGTGGGTGGGTGGGAAACGCCGCCGCCGGCGGAGGCGCACGTGCCCCACCCCCCCCCCCCCCGCGCGCGCAACGACCTGTGGCCGAAACTTGCATGCCGCCTTGGGCCCAGGCGGGGCGAAGCACAGCCGCGCGCGCTGGACGTGGCCAGCCAGCGCAGCGGCGCCACGCAGCTCGCGCGCAGAACCGCGCGCGCGACGCGGCCACCCCCGCAGCTTGACTGCGCGCGCAGCCGTGAAGTGTCGACCACGCGCACCGAGGGGCATCTTGTGCGCGCGCGATCCAACGCGTTGTTCGCGCACGCGGGAGCCCCGTCGGAGTGGGTTAACGCCGCGCGGCTGCGCGCCATCCTCGGCAGCGGCCCGCGCTCACGGGCCGGGCGCAGCACGGCAGGAGGCATCCGCGACAGGGCGCCCGGCTCTCCCGCTGTGCAAGAGCGAGGCCCGCGTCCATTTGCCGAGGCGCAAGAGTCGGGAGACCACGTCGGTGGTCGCCCGCAGTTGTTGGTGCACAGCGCGCAGGGCCACGTGCTCCGCGCCCGTTCTGGCGCGGCTGACCAGCCAGCGCGGCGCCGGAGAGGCACTTTTCGGCGGCATCTCAAGTCGGCGAGCGCTGCCCGGCCTGCGCGGAGCGCTGGCTGCGTCAGGGGCACCGCTGGCGGTCGAGTTTGAAACGCGCGACCTGTGGCGCGGCGGCGCCCGGGATCTAGTGGACCGCGGCGGCCGCCTGCGGGGGGTCTTATTGGATCTCGATCGATCCTGGCAGGCGGTGATCGGCGCGGCCCAGCATTTCTCAGCCGCGTGGATTGCGAGGGCATTGGGCGCAAGGCTGCGTTCGAGGCGCACCTCGCGGAGTCGCCCAGCGACGACGGCGAGAGCTAGAGGTCGCAGCGGCAACGTTTTGGCGCGGGCGCCTCGCTCAGGCCAGCGGCGCGACGCCTCCGCGCATGCGTGATCGGCGTTGGGGGGGGCCCGACCGCGTCGCCCTCGGCGCGGCCACCGCGCCATGCGGGTGTTGTTTGCAGCGAGGTTGCTGCGCCCGCGCGCCCCAGCGCCGGCAGGGGCTGCGCGCGGCGCGACACCCATGGTTGCGGCGCACCTGGGGGGTCGTCTTGTGCGCGCGCGAACGTCGCGCTGCACCGCGCGCGCAAGATGCCCCTCGGCGCGCGCGGTGGACACTTCGCGCCTGCCCGCGCAGTCGCAGCGCGGGGGGGGGGCCGCGACGCGAGCGAGGTCCCGCGCGCGAGTTGCGCGTTGCCGCCGCGCTGGCCTACGCGAGACTTGCGGCGCGGAGAATGGCCGCGACGCGCGCGCGGTTCTGCGCGCGCACTGCGCGGCGCCGCCGCGCTGGCTGGCCGCGCCCGCCGCGCGCGGCTGCGCTTCGCCCCGCCAGGGCCCGAGGCGGCGTGCAAATTTCGGCCGCAGGTCGCTGCGCGCGCGAGGGGGGGGGGGGCGCGCGCGCCCTCCTCCCGCGCAACTTCCCCCGCCCGCCCACCCCCGGGGTCGTCGCGCCCGCGTGCCGCGGCGGCCGTGCTGGCGCGGGGCCGCGCGTGCCCCGGAGCTGGCAGAGGCCGCGCGCGGCGCGGCACCCGCTGTCGCGGCGCGCCTGGGGGGGTCTCGTGAGGCCCCTGAAATGCTGATTTGTCCGCCCTCTTTGCCATCGCCATGCGTTTGCGGAAGTGTTCGCATTATTTTTTTCCGAGGCAGACGTTGCCGCTCCATTTGTTCGCGTAGATCTGAAAATCAACCAAAGTGTGATCTAAAATCAGGAGCCGTGGTTTGCCGGATTCCCGCGGGGGGCTCCAGGGGGGCCCCCGGGGTCCCAAATGGTCGAAAACCTTTCAAATACAGGTTCGGTCCTTTGTCTCGTCTGCTCCATTCTGGATTTGTTTTCTTCCGCTCCGGAGGTTCCTCGAGGTCATGCGCCCTCCGGGGTCCTCCGAGGGGCCCCAATTGAATGCGACTCGGGGCGAGTGGCACCGCGGCGCAGGCGACTCGCGAGGTTCGGCGCCAGATCCCCCCGGCACCCCAACTGAGGCTGGAGAGATTCGATGAGGTCTGAGGTGCGTCGGCGACGCGGCTCGATCCTGGGGCCCGAATTTCCCCGCGCCGACGTCGCCGATGCACGCGGTGCGACCCTCCGACCCCGCCTACTGTCGCTGCGATCGGACGGGGTCGGAAAGAATGGGGGCGAATGTTGGCGGCATTTCTGGTCCATTTCGAACGGGGCTCGCCGTCGGCGTCGCCCTGGGCAATGTCCATTTGAAACTAGATCGTCGCCTGCCCAACAGCGGCCGCTGTCCGTTTGGGGCGACGTCTGCTGCTGGGCATCGCGCCCTGTTTTTGCGCATCCACTTCGGGCGCGCCAGAACTCGGACCCCAGTTGGGAGGCCTCCCTGGCTCGGGACCGCCGCGTTGCGGTATACCTTCAGATTTAGAATCGCGCCGGGCATGCGCCCCAAGCGATGCGAAGACGCGGGGCGGGCTTCGGAAAGGTGGGGCGGCTAGTTCCGCGAAAGGTACGGCGGAAACAACGATCGCCTAGTAGGGCGGAGAATGCGGCATCAAAGGAGCTCAAACAGTAAGGCGGACAGTTCCGCCCTGCTCACGAGATCGCACGACGCAGTGTGGATTCGGAGCGAAGGCCCCCCGAACCCATCCCCCGCTAGCGGTGCCCCTTTGCTCTCGGATCATAACTCTGCTTTCCAGCGGCCGTTCGGGTCGATGCAGCCCAGGCGGCGGTTGGCCCGGCGGCGCAGACGGCGGCGGACCTGGCGGTGAAGGGGGCCCTGCCCAAGCAGGGCCGCGACCGCCCCCGCCGCCCCCGCCGCGCGGCGCCGCCCCCGCCGCGCGGCGCTTCCCGTTCGACGTGGATATGGACGTCGCCGCCTTCATCAGCGTTCCCGCTTCTTCCCCCCTGCCTTCGCGGCTGCCTCCAACCCCGGTTCGAGCCCCCCCCCCGCCCCCCTTCTTTTCGCCCGTTGTAGCCTGTCTTTTATATTCCTCCTCGTCCTCCTCCTCCTCCTCCTCCTCCTCCTCCTCCTCCTCCTCCTCCTCCTCCTCCTCCCCCTCCTCCTTTTCGTCGTCGTCCTCCTCCTCCACTTGCCCGCTTTCGCGCTGCCCCCGACTCCGACTCCGACCCCCATCTCAATCGCTGTTCCTTGTGCCTGCATCATGCCCCCGCCGCGCCGCTGATACCCCTCCCCTCCACGCCCCCCTACACCATTCCAGCTCGCCCGCAGTTCGTCCGCGCCCCGATGAACTCCATCCCTCAATTGTGGCGGCACGTCGACTACGCCAGTCACAGCTGGGTGACCTTGCCCGCGTGCCCTGCCCAGCATGGTCAGGCGCTGTCGGTTGCAAGCTGGCGCCTGGTTGCTCCAATCACTCCTGCCCTGTCGCGCCCCCCCTCCCTCTTCTCGTTTCGCGGCGCCTTTGTAGATCTTTGTGGTCCACCCGTTCCGCTTTATCTTTCCGCCCCCCTTATCCCCCCCTTTCCAGTAGTCAGCCACTCCCCTGTTCTAATGCACTATCAGTAGCATGTCGTCTCTTCCCCCCCCCCCCCCCTCTCGCAGCGTTTCTCCGCTGAGCCGATCCCCCCCCGCCCCCGGGCTCTGCGGCCAGCCCTTCGACGCCGCGACCCTCGGCGATATGAGGAGTTCCTGCGCCGCGCCCTCAACGACAGGGGAGTGGAGAAACCCGTCTCTGCGCCAGAAGGCAGGCTCATGGGTCTTGAGCAGGTCGGGCCAGGGAGATGCCTTCCGAGGTTGGAAGAGGGCGGATGGGGGAGGGGGGAAACCCGCGAGACCCTTGGGCGAGGGGGGGGGGCGGGGGAAAAGTGGAGGGGGCGGGAGGGGAAGGGGGGGCGCTGCGTCTACCTGAGCGCGCCTAGAACAACCGGCGCAGCGACAGGCCCATTCCGCCACCTTGATTTGGTTGCGGGTAAGAGCCCTCAGGGATGCTTCGCAGGGTCTCATCGGAGCGATCTCGGGGGCCTCTCTCTGGGGGGCACCGTTGGAGCCGCTTGGGGTTTTTTCGGGGCCTCTTCGGGCTTCCTGGGGGTTTTTCGGGGGCCTCTGGGATTTTCTCTGTGATTTCTCGGGCGCTGTTTGGGGCCTCGCCAGGGAACTCTCAGGCCTGGGAGCTCGAAGTGTCAGTGCGGCCCCCCTGCCAGGGCCTCCTGTTGGAGCCAGGCCGGCGCCTTTTGCCGTCTCGGAAGCTTTTTGGGCCGGCTTGGGGCCCCCTTTGGCCGTTCCGGCGCGCCTCGGGGGCTCCTGGGGAGGCCTGGGAAACCGGTGGCCCGGGCCTCTGAAAAAAAAACCGTGCAAACCTTTTACTTCTCATGGTTGCATGTGATTTGGAGTGCTCCACTTCGCGCCAGTGGTACGGTGGCGGATAGTAATATACAAAACTTCATTGGCCTTTCGCGCCGCGCATTTTGGCATGTGCATTTGGCGCAAGGCTTGGAAGGCGGAGCCCAACATTTAGCGATGGCGCCTTGTTGCTTTCCGAGCAATTTTATGGATTGGTTTCCCTCCTGTCTCCTCTTCCCCACTCTCGCCTCGCCCTGATAACCCCCTGCAAGCTCCGTTTTTTTGTTGCGGAGGCCCCTCTCGAAGAGCCCCTTGGAGGCTTCGCGGAAGTTTTCAAGGACTCCTTGGCAATGAAGGGGCTTCTTGGCCCAGAAAGCCCCCAGAATCTCGGGGCCTGCTGGAGGCCCCCTGGGCGCCTCCTGGGGGCCTGCGGGGGCGTCCTCGGGCCACCTGCTTCGAGCCTCAGCTTCCTCGAACGACCAGGTCGCGATTTGGAATGTTTCGTGGGGTGTTTCGGGGCCATCTTAGGCTGTCATGGGACCCTCTTCGGTCCATCGTAGGGCCCCGCTGGGCCGTCTGGGGGCTCTCTTGGACTGCGTGGCAGCCGTTTGGCGTAATTTTGATAGTATTTGGGGGCATCCTTGGCGGCCTCGGACGCCGAGAGATCCGAAGAACAGAGCATCCCCCAAATCATGCAAAAATCACTTCGGAATCCAGGCTCTGTTGCGTTTCGAACGCCTCCTGGATTTTCTGGGGGGCAGTTTTCGGGCGTCTGGCGTGTGTCAGTAGGAATAGAGGGATATGCAGTAGATCCGCTCCTCGTGCCCCCCCGCGCGGGGGGTCGGGCGGCCCTGCTGTTGGAGGAGGAGGCCCCGCGGGGCGCCGCCCCCGCCTCGGTGTCTTTCCGCTGCGCGCGCCGCGGCGGCGTCGCCGCCGGCCAGCGCGGCCAGGCCGAGCTGCGCGGGCCCGGCCGCAACGCGACGTCGGCGGAGTGGCGGGCGGAGGCTGGCGGCCCGGGCGGCGCGGCGGACTGGGCGCCCCGACAGCACGTGAACAAATAAATTGTTCGACCCAAACAGCCACCCATGACCCAGGACATATTGATCTCGATGCGGTATCAACACGCGACTCGCAAAACGACGACGAGGACGACACCGATGACGACGACGTTGATATTGTTTTCAAGACGACGACGGCGCGGCCGCGCAAAGACACCTGGGGCGCGTTGCGGATTGGGCGCCCTGACAGCACGTGGACAGACTGTTCGGCCCCCCTGCGCACGTGAGGCGTTTTAGAGGGCCTCGCCCTGCGAGGGTCGGAGGAGTCGCCACCTCTTCCTCGGGGTGAAGGCCGGCGGAGGCAACGCGGGGGCGGTCCCGCCGGCGGGGGCTGGCGGAAGTGAGAGATGCGCCCCCCAAGAGGTATGATGTTCCAGCCTGCTGAAATTTCGATCGCCGGAGAGATTTTCGAGCACGAAGAAAATCCCGAGACGGGAAAGTTGTTACGTTTCGGGCCCTGGAAGGCGATACTCGTTCGACATTGCGCTAGCGTGTCGGGCAGACATTGTTTCGATAACCTTTTCTGGATGCTCGACATTATTTCTGGGATGTGGTCAGTAAGTACGATGGGAGCAACCTAGCCCAATAGATGGCAACGTATTTTGGTTCAGGGTTTACGGGATCGCCCACTTCAGGGGGATTTTGATCCCCCAGCCGCTGAAATCAATGATAGTTTTGGATTTCGAAGTTTTTGTCCTTTCAAGCCCCCTACACTGCCGCACCCGCACTGTTAACGTGGGGGGTCTGGGGTGCATCTTGCGCCGCAGGGCTTGAAGTTATTTGTCGTTTGCGGGAGATATTCGACGCTGCGACAAAAATACAACATCACGAGAAATCACGACTGGATTCGTACAGACCCCGTCGTACTGAGGTATTTTTCGAGGTGGGTCGCTCTGCGATGGCCCTGGGGCCCGACGAGCTGGGCGAAAACGCCCGGCGTGACAAACTTGCAAAGCACGGATCCAAATTTCCGACTCCTGGATTTGTTCAACATGGGTTCTGCGGAGCTCTGGACCGTGCCCCCGCCCCCGGGGAGTAGCTGTTCCTCCCGGATCGCTTTTCGACGGTCCAGGGGCACGGCGAGGGCCCCCAGAGGCCCAGCACTGTTTCAAGACGCTGCCTGGATTCAGGATCCGTCGTATTGTGGTTGCTGTTCCGATTAAGAAACACGCCCAGGACAATGCAAAAGAGTAGGGCGGACATTTCCGCCCCAGAAAAGGAAAGCTGGTATTTCCGCAAAGGTACGGCGGAAATAGCGACGGCAACGCAGGGCGGAAAAATCTGCATCAAGCGTAGGTTGACAAATAGGGCGGACATTCCCGCCCCATATTTACGAAATCGTCCAAGAAGTAATCAGGGTGGGTCATGGCGGATCGCGAGTCAGGACTCTCCCAGGGACCCGTTTGCGTCCCAAATCGTTGTTCGAAGGTCCCGGGGCCTGACGAGGCCTCCCGTAGGCCGAAAACGGGCCGAAAACGCTGGAAGATGTTCGACTGTCTCGGGCCTTGGCGAGGGTCCCGCGTTGATCATCGCTGGATTCGCCAAGAGGGGGAGGAGGAGGAGGAGGAGGAGGAGGAGGAGGAGGAGGAGGAGGAGGAGGAGGAGGAGGAGGAGCAGGAGGAGGAGGAGGAGGAGGAGGAGGAGGAGGAGGAGGAGGACGACGACTCGATGCTGACCGATTTCGCGCGACTCGAGGCGGAAGCCAAAACGACGCGCTGATCATTTCAGCGCGTTGGATCGGCGTCGCCGCAACAGGCTAATACTACGTGTGCGTCGGCCCCCCCAGGGGCGACGCGCGCGCCGGGAGATCTCATAGCACAAGCTCCGTGGCGGGCGTCTTCGGGCCACACCGCTCGGGAAGCGAGGTACCACAGTGCCGTTTTTCATACATGCTCCGCGTGCGGATCATGTATTAAAAAGGCAGGGAAGGGGTTTAGTATTAAAAACAACGATGAGTTCATGCATACATCTATTCATACACTAATCATGTATTTTAAATCCCATATGTTTTGAAACAAATCCTATGTATGAAAAACTGCCCCGTAGTATCAGACGTCTGTGCTGCCTCTTCGGGCCAGACGCGCGCCTCCGACATCAGCACACGACCGGGCCAGTGGCCATGTGGACAGGACCTGATCGATGGTCCAAGGTCCCATCTCGGCTGCCCTTGCATCCTGCCTTCGTTATGGGGTGGTCGCGGTCGCTTGGGCCTGGCATCTATGGTCTGAAGACGGCTCGAGGCGAAGTCCTGGATGTAGTGAAGTGCGCCCCCGTACAGCACAAAAGATCGCCACACGACCCTCGCCAGGTGTGGCTCTTCGGGCCAGGCGCGCGCCTCTGACATCAGCACACGACACTCTTGAGGAGGAGGAGGAGGAGGAGGAGGAGGAGGAGGAGGGAGGAGGAGGAGAGGAGGAGGAGGAGGAGGAGGAGGAGGAGGAGGAGGAGGAGGAGGAGGAGGAGGAGGAGGAGGAGGAGGAGGAGAGAGGAGAGGAGGAGAGGAGGAGGAGGAGGGAGGAGGGGGGAGGAGGAGAGGAGGAGGAGGAGGAGGAGAGGAGGAGGAGGAGGAGGAGAGGAGGAGGAGGAGGAGGGAGGAGGAGGAGGAGGAGGAGGAGGAGGAGGCGGAGGCCCTCGCCAGGTGTGGCTCCGGCCGCGGGGCCGCTGGAGCGCCGGCGGCGCCCTCGCGCTCGTGCCCTCGGCGAGCCGGCGGGCGCTCTCCTCGTGGGCCGCGCGCGGCGCCGGCGCGGCCGCGGAGGCCTCCGCCGTCGCCGTGGAGGCCTCCGCCGTGGCGCACTTCGCGCGCGCCGTTGCGGGCCCTCTCAGGAGGGGAAAAAGCACACAGACACAATGAATCGTCGATCCCCAGGGGAATATGGGAAAGTATGGGAAGTGGTGGGGAAGACAAAAAACCAAGAGAATGTAGGAAACTTTGGGGGATCTTTTTATTTGTGTGTGTGTGTTTATTTGTGTGTCCCAGGGCCCCTTCACCCTCGCGAGCGGCGAACTCACCACCCACCAAACCACCCCAACCCAACCCGAAGGCTCAGATCTACCCTCGTCGATTTCCAGTGGGGGGGGGGGTCGGGAAGCATCGACAAAAGAGCGCCCCGGATGCGCGGGGTCGCGGCCCCGGGGAGCCCAGGGCCGCAAGGCCGCGGGTGCGGAGATGTGTTTTGTCTCGCCCACGAGGCCCGCCGCCGCCCCAGGGGCCGGCCGAGTGACGCGCCGCGTGCCCGGGCGGCCTGGAGGGCCGCATGCTGCGTGGGAGGAGGAGGAGCAGAGCTGCAGAAGCCCAGACATCGGGGCGGGGCAACGTCTCGGGAACTGGAACGTATGCATTATACCAGCGGCGG
Organism: Prorocentrum cordatum; assembly: GCA_963575745.1. Lineage (NCBI taxonomy): Eukaryota > Dinophyceae > Prorocentrales > Prorocentraceae > Prorocentrum > Prorocentrum cordatum. The sequence goes on along the minus strand of CAUYUJ010016479.1, from coordinate 179,124 downwards.
TCTGTTTTCCAATCCCAGGATTCTTTGAGGGTCGGGGACGACGTCGGGGTGGTGTGGTGTAGACTTGTTTCCCAGCTTTCCCGTGGAAGCAACAACAAATGTCTACACCAGGATGCCGTATACACACCAGAATCCGTTGTCTTGTGCGAGTCTCAGCGCGGGACCAGCAAAAAAAAAGCATCGCTGTAGAAAGTTCGGGTCCTTCATTGCTGCCTCTCGCCAGGCATTTTCGCCCGGCGGTGCGGGCCCCGGGGCCATCCGGGGTCGACCCGGCTCGAAGGGTGCTGCAGACACTTGGACGCCCGAGATGGGTACGGAAAGACCAACAGCAAATGCCGGCCCGAACCATCCGCGGCCGCTGTTGGGCAGGCGGCCTCCTGGCTCGAATGAGCACAGGCCGCGGCGGCGTGGACAGCGAATCCTGTTCAAGATGAGCAGGAACTGCTGCTGTTGGGCATGGTACCTTGGTTCAAATAGCATTATATCCATGTTACAAAGATTCTTTCAGACATGTTTATTATTTTAAAGATTTATCCACTCTTTCCGTGCCCATGTCGGGCGTCCAAAGGCAGACGGGGTCTGCAGGGCTCTGGCCGCAGTTTCCTGCGATGCTGCGACTGTGCGCGACGTCGGATCTCGGGGCCAGCCCGCGCGCACCGCCCTCCAGCTCGCGCTCCTGCCGCGCAGGCGGGGCCAGGGGCAGTCGCGAGATCTGTCCTGCTCCGGAGCGGGGGCCGGCGGCAGGTCCTCGCGCGGCGTCGGCCCTCCGAGAGAGGAGCCAACTATACACCTACACCGATCCAGCCCAGGCCGATCCTAGGCCCAGGATCGGTGTATATGCATTCTGCCCATGGCAGGAGGGCGTAATACACCGATCCTGGGCCCAGGCTGATCCCGGCCGGGATCGGTGCTGGTGTATAGTTGGCGCCTCCCTAGGGAGGGAGTTGAGGCACTGGTAATTGGTTTCGGGGGGAGCCTCGTGGCTAACGGCTGGGCGCAGCTCAGAAAAGCCCCGAATCATCAGGGGTAACTCGGGTCAGGGCTAACTCGGGTTCGTTTTTCGGGAATCCGAACCCGACTTACCCCAGACCCGAGTTACCCCGGATAACTCGGGCGCCCAAGCTCAGAAAAACTTGCGCGTTCGGACCCTGCGAGGGGTCCTGAGAGCGATGTTGAGCTGCCGCTGCCTCGGCTCGCGCTGCAGCTCGGCGACCCGGCGGCGACCCCAGCGCGAGCGTTCAGGAGGGAACGCCGCCGCGGGTCCGGAATCTCGGGCCGGGCGAGAGGGGGGGGAGTAGGAAAGGGGGGTTACGAAATCTGCTGCATGCAGCTGGTTTCGGCCCCACCGAGGGGCCCATTCCTCGATACGTAGTCGCCTCCGGCGCCTGGAGGCGCCGGGGAAATCAGCTACGTGAGCTGATTCTCAACCCCCCCCTTTGCTATCCTCCCCTTTCGCCCGACCCGAGAATCGGCCACTGTCGAAGGATCTTGCGCGATCGGGGAGCCGAGATCGTTCAAGGCTGAACGATCCAGGCGGTGTCGGTGTCAGAAGCCGACGCGCAAGTCGTCACGGCACGTCAACCTGCCGTGGGGAGGCGGTAAAATGATGAGTCCTGCTGTGGAACAGGTCACCCCCTGAAGGCCCTGTCCGCCCAGCTGTGCAGCAGGTCTCCTTTGTCTTATGTCGGGCCTGTCCCCCTACAGGGGGATTTTCGACGAAAAATGAAAAATACCCCCAAAGTAATCAAAAAATAATCTAAAAATAGTCCGGGGATTATTTTTTTAGTATTTTTTTACCTTTTGGGTTTTTTCTGTTGGGGTATTTCTTTATTTTTCGTCGAAAATCCCCCTGTAGGGGGACGCCCGACATAACCTTTGTGACAGGCGATTCGCCCCGCTGCGTGACAGGTCACGGCTGCCATCCGTTCTGATGTGAGGCGTCCCCATTCTTGGAGTGTGAGATCCTCCAGAATGGGGGCTCGACCTCCAGAATGGAGATCTTCATGAGGTCTTCCATCCTGTGGGCAGCCCCAACCCCCCGGGCCACCCCTCAGGTGCCGATGCGCCAGCCGCACAGCAGCGGGATGAGGGGAGGGAGGGAGGCACCGATGCGAGCGGGCGGAGTGGCGACTCGGGCGAGCTCTGGCCCAGGCGAGCCTCGAGGTGCCTCACGGCGGAGAGGCCGAAGCCAGAGCGGAAGCGCACCGGGGGACGGGAGGGGCCCGCGCCTCGAAGCGCAGCACGGCGGGAGCCGAAGCCAGAGCTGAAGCGCACCAGGGACTCGGCACCGCTCGGACGCGTGCCTTTTTTTCTCGGCGAGGACCATCGAGGAGCAGCCTTGATCCTTTGGCGAAAGAACGCACGAAACCGGAAAAAGCACAGGGAATGGACGTCCGAGCGATGTCCAGGGGAGGCGGGCAAGGCCCCACCCTGCAGGCCCTGGCGGACAGCACGCCGGCCCGAGGGGGGAGGGCGCCGGGCAGCGCCCCGGCCCGGGACCGCCGTGGCCGGGGCGCCTCGCCGGTCCTGCCGTCGCCGCCGCCGCTGCCGCCGTCCGGAGCTCGGCTCCAGCTTCGGCTTCGGCACGAAGGATTGCAAAAAAGGATTGCAAAAAAACCCTTTTGGCGAAGGATTGCAAAAAAACCCTTCGGTTTTTTTTTGGGCAATCCTTCGAAAAAAGGTTGTTTTGCAATCCTTTTTGCAATCCTTGTTTTTTTTTGCAGGGACGCCGCACGGGCGCACCCGGGCATGCGCCGCAGACGGCTCACTTCAAGTCGGGCCTGTCCCCCATTCATGGGGGACTTTCGACGAGAAATCAAAAATACACCGAAAGTAATCAAGAAATAGTCCAAAAATAGTCTGGGGACTATTTTTGGATTATTTTTTCACCGTTTTGGGGTATTGTTTGGGTATGTTTTATTTTTCGTCGAAAATCCCCCTGAGGGGGGTATTTTTAATGTTTCGTCGAAAAACCCTTTGTAATTAGGGGGACACGCCCGACAGATGGCCACCTCCGAGCGCTTTGAGGCTTTGTTTTGCGCGCAGTGCCGCGAGAAGCCGATCAGGACTGCGGGCCCCCGGCCCCGTGGCCCATGTAAGTACTGCCCATCCCCACCCCAGTCGGGGTCCGTTTCGGTCCGATCGATCCGATTCGATGTCGATTCCAGCTTGCCTGATCCGATCCGATCCCAGAATTCTGAAGTCGGGCCTGTCCCCCTACAGGGGGATGTTCGACGAAAAATATAAGATACCCCAACAATACCCCAAAAAGGTCAAACAGATTCAAAAAATAGTCCCCAGAGTATTTTTGGATTATTTTTGGGCTAGGTGTATTTTTTTGTTTTCGTCGACAATCCCCCTGTAGGGGGACAGGCCCGACTTAACAGTATTCGGATGATCCGTTGCGGCCCGATGTTTGCATGGCGCTGCTGTGCATCTTGGTGCAGCCGGTGCGGTTCGATCTCGGCTCCGTGCCGCTGCGGCCCGATCCGAGGCACGTTCCGATTCGTTTTCGATTTCTCGACTCGATGCTGGCCGGTCCTGCCCTACTCGCCCTCCTCCCATCATCCTCGCTTATGCGCCCGCCCCCCACCACAGCGAAGGTGGCTGCGCCAGCATGTCCTCATCATGCCACAACATTCGCAGGTGGTGCCCTGTCTTAGGGCCCCAAGCCGCCCCTGGACTCTTTGGCTCAAGTACTGGCCCACACCCACAGACCAGAAGGCATCGGCAGCGCTGCTGCTTCCCCACCCAAACAGCAGATATGGCGCCGATGATGAAGTCCACGGTCATGACTAAGAGCGCCCTCACCGCAGCGCTCGCGGAGGCCTGCGAGGTGAAGAGGGGCGTGATCGGCACGGCCTGAAGCACTCTGGCGAGCATTGCAGCGACAGAGGCGAAGAAGAGCGGCAAGTTCGTCATCCTGGGCGTCGTGATGATCAAGACCCGCCAGAAGAAGGCGACCAAGGCTGGGAAGCGCGAGATCTTTGGCAAGGTCGTCATGGTGAAGGCGAAGCTGGCCAAGACTATCGTCAAGGCCTTCCCCGCAAAGGCCCTCAAAGACGAGTTCTGAGGGCCTCCCAGTCTGTGGCGAGCCCCGTGAAGGGGCTCCGCGTGTGCTTCCCCAGTCTTCCTCATTCACCCCTCCCTCCTCCGAGCAATCTTCGTGCCACCTTGTCCAGGTTGGCTGGAGGGTACGTGGTCATGCATGGCCTTCTGGCCCCAGGAAGCTCGGCGAGCCGTCCACGTGTACTCTACATCCGTCTCGCAGAGAAACGCAAAAAACACCCCTGGACTCCGAAGCAAGCCCTGAGGGTGAGCACCATTCCACAGAACTCGCCGTGGTACCAGTGGTTTCCCACGTCATGCCCAGCAGCCTGGGGACCTTTCCCCGTGCAGGAAGAGATTGGGAAGAGTAACGTCTTACAGTCCTCCCTCTCCCCTCGCTTCCTCCACCCTTTCCAGAGGATCGAACCTCCATGTGCGCTTTGAGAGCGGCTGCAGAACATCTTCAGCATGGAGGCCGAGCCCTCGTTTTGGAGGTCCTCGGTCCTCTGGGCTCCCCCCGCCCTCCATTTCCTCTCATGCCCCTCCACCCCGCCTCCCACCGTTCACTTCTTCCACCGTTCCGCCCTCCCTCCTCCCGTAGATAGACGAAAAAGTGGAACCCTTGACACCACGCCCTCCCCCCCCTCCCCCAATTTCAAAGTTGGCCTCAAGCATTTGGCAGCACAGGCGTGAGAGGACAAAAAAGTGGAACCCCCAGGGCCTCCGAGAGGCCGAACCCAACTTTGAACTTGGGAGGGCGGGGGGGGCGAATGCGGGGCCGAAAACGAAGGGGTTCCACTTCTTTGTCCCCTTACCGTCCCACCCTCCTCCCTCGGCTCCCCTGCTCTCTGTTCCCAGCGCTGCGGCATGCTGTGGCCTGTCTAGAGTCTGGCGAGCGGCTTGTGCCAGAAATGCATCCCGCGGGATGCGAAAAAGTAGGGCGGTAATTTCCGCCACGGGAAAGGAGGGCGGCCATTTCCGCAAAGGTATGGCGGAAGCAGCGAGGGCGCAAACCGACATCAACGGAGCCCTTGAAGCAGGGCGGGAATGTCCGCCTTGCAACATCGCCCAAAGTAGAGCGGCTCCGAAATCAGGGCCCGCCCCCCCTCCCCCCGACCATGCGCAGAGGGGGGTACGGTAGGTCTGTGTCGTGCCGACCGTCGGCGACACCGCCGCCGGCGTTCAACGTTGAACGCCGCTGGCGACCCAGAATCAGTCGATGTTGAACGATCGGACGTTTTGGAAACGGCCGATCGTTCAAGGTCGAACGATCCCCGCGGCATCAGGGACCAACGCCGAGGTCGACACGACAGGAACCTACCGTAGGGGGAGGGGGGAGGGCTTCTCAGAAGCACCCCTGCTTCGTAGAAGGCGCAGGCCCTGTCCGCAGATGTGGGGCCGGCGGCTTCTGAGAAGCAGCCTCCCTGGAAGAGGCCTCCCCGTCTCCCCCGACCCCCCTTTGTGCGCGCCGCCGGCGACAGCAGCAACAGAACCCCCCGACGCGACCTTTGCTCCTCCTCCTCCTCCTCCTCCTCCTCCTCCTCCTCCTCCTCCTCCTCCTCCTCCTCCTCCCCCCGTCTCCCCGACCCCCTTTGTGCGCGCCGCCGGCGACAGCAGCAACAGAAACCCCCCGACGCGACCTTTGCTCCCGACGCGGGGGGGCTCCCTGCCGCGCAGCCGCGCCCCCCCCCTGCCGCGGCCCTGGCCGCCCCTGGCAGAGGGCGGCGGAGGGGCCCAGTGCCGTGCCGGGCCTCCTCCTCTCTCCTCCTACTCCTCCTTCCTCCTCCTCCCCTCCTCCTCCTCCTCCTCCTCCTCCTTGTCCTCCTTCTCCTCCCCCCCTCCTCCATTCCTCCTCCGCCTCCTCCTCCTCCCCCTCCTCCCCCCCTCCTCCTCCTCCTCCTCCACCTCCTCCCCCTCCCTCCCCCATCCTCCTCCTCCCCCTCCTCCTCCTCCCCCTCCTCCTCCTCTTCCTCCTCCTCCTCCTCCTCCTCCTCCTCCCCTCCTCCTCCCTCCTTGGTCCTCCTTCCTCCCCCCCCCTCCTCCTTTCCTCCTCCGCCTCCTCCTCCTCCCCCTCCTCCTCCCCTCCTCCTCCTCCTCCCCCTCCTCCTCCCCCTCCCCCTCCTCTCCTCCTCCTCCTCCTCCTCCTCCTCCTCCTCCTCCTCCTCCTCCTCCTCCTCCTCCTCCTCCCCGTCTCCCCCGACCCCCTTTGTGCGCGCCGCCGGCGACAGCAGCAACAGAACCCCCCGACGCGACCTTTGCTCCCGACGCGGGGGGGCTCCCTGCCGCGCAGCCGCGGCCCCCCCCCTGCCGCGGCCCTGCCGCCCCTGGCAGAGGGCGGCGGAGGGGCCCAGTGCCGTGCCGAGCCTCCGCCTCCTCCTCCTCCTCCTCCTCCTCCTCCTCTCCTCCTCCTTCCTTCCCTCCTCCTCCTCCTCCTCCTCTCCTCCTCCTCCTCCTCCTTCCTCCTTCCTCCTCCTCCTCCTCCTCCTCCCCTCCTTTGTCCTCCTTCTCCTCCCCCCTCCTCCTTTCCTTTCCTCCTCCGCCTCCTCCTCCTCCCCCTCCTCCTCCCCCTCCTCCTCCTCCCCCTCCTTTCCTCCCCCTCCCCCTCCTCCTCCTCCCCTCCTCCTCCTCCTCCTCCTCCTCCCTCCTCCTCCTCCTCCTCCTCCTCCTCCTCCTCCTCCTCCTCCACCTCCTCCTCCTTCCTCCCCTCCTTCCTCCCCCTCCTCCTCCTCCTCCTCCTCCTCCTCCTCCTCCTCCTCCTCCTCTCCCTCCTCCTCCTCCTCCTCCTCCTCCTCCTCCTCCTCCTCCTCCTCCTCCCCCTCCTCCTCCTCCTCCTCCCCCAGAAACAGCCTGGGCCCGCCCGCGCCCGCCCGCTCCCCCGAGGACGCGTGCCTCGGGCCCGTGTCCCTTCTGCACCGGGACGCCGCCCTCCTCAGGGGCACGGCGGGCGGGGAGCCGCAGGTGCCCCTTCCGCCCGTGCGCCCCTCCCTCGCTGCGCCCGCGGGGCGGTGACGGGCTGAGCGAGGGAGGCTCCGAGAAGCAGTCGCAGGGGGGGGGGGTCGTTGGGAGATCTGTCCGCCTTCTCCTCCCTCCCCCTCCTCCGCCTCCGCCATCCTCCGCCTCCGCCTCCTCCACCTCCTCCTCCGCCTCCTCCTCCTCCTCCTCCATTCCTTTCCCTTCTAGACAACTCCTCCCTGCCGCACCTCGAGACGGGTCGAAAGGGCGGGCCGGGCGTTTCGCCTGAGACTTCTTCACCATGTACGACCCTGATGCTTAAACATCGGCAACAGTTTCACAGATGGAGGGCGGGTGGTCTTCAACATGTGGCTTTCGCCTTAGCGCCGCGTACATTGTTTTTCAAAAGAGCCTCACGGATTGAGGGCTGCTCGCTTTCAAACTTCGGATATCGCCTTAGCGCCGCGCACATTCTTCCAAACATATGCAAGACCTTCGCGGATTGAGGGCGGGTCGTTTTTTTTTTAATGTGGCTCTCGCCTTAGCGCCGCGCACATTCGTTTAAACATTCGCAAGAGCTTGACGGATTGAGGCCGGGTCGTTTTCAAAATGTGGCCTTCGTCTTAGCGCCGCTCACATTCTTCGTGGGTTGAGGCGGGTTGTTTTCAGAATGTCGCTCTCGCCTTAGCGCAGCGCACATTCTGTGTCAACTTTTGCAAGAGCTTCACAGACTGAGGGCGGGTCGTTTTCAAAATGTCGCTCTCGCCTGAGCGCCGCGCACATTCGCTTAAACATTCGCAAGAGCTTCACGGATTGAGGGCGGGCCGTTTTCAAAATGTGGTCTTCGCCTTAGCGCCACGCACATTCTCTTTAAACATTTGTAAGGGTTTCACTGATTATCAGGGTTACCGTACCAGACATGGCGTTCTGGAGCGATTCAGGATTATCAGGGCGCAGCAATTATATTGATTCGAAGTGTTGAATTCCCAGGAATGGTGTTCTTGCGCGATCCAGGATTGCAAAGACGTGACGGTGAGGTTAACGCGTGGCGTTGGAGTCCTGAGAATGATGTTTTGGCACGCTTCACGATGTTCACACGGTTGTCCCCCAACTGGGCAATTCCTTCAGTGGAAATGGCCCTTTGTAGGGGCCTATGAAGAGGGATCTTGAAGGGAGGATGTACTTCAACATCGTTGATGTGTCTTGGGTTTACACTGGTCCTCCTCCTCCTCCTCCTCCTCCTCCTCCTCCTCCTCCTCCTCCTCCTATCCCCTCTCCTCCCGCTTCTCCTCCTCCCCTCCTCCCTCTCCGTCCCCTCTCCCTTTCTCCTCTTCCTCCTCCTCCTCCTCCTCCTCCTCCTCCTCCTCCTCCTCCTCCTCCTCCTCCTCCCCCTCCTCCTCCACCACCACCACCTCCTCGAGACGCTGCAGAAAGAACGTGGGACATCCTGGCGCCGTGCGCGGTGGGTTTCCCGCTGCACGATCCTGCAGAGGGCGCCGGTAGACGGTTGCGGGCCCCGTGCCCACAGGCCTCGCACAAGACGGCAGGGTGGGAAGGGGCGGGGACTCCAAGGGGCGAGGGTCGGGTGTGCGAGCTCGTGGGGTCGGAGGCCGCCAGCCGGGCCCCCGAGGCCGCCAGGGGCCGCAAAGCAGCCCTGCCCCTCCTCCTCCTCCTCCTCCTCCCCCTCCTCCCTCCTCCTCCTCCCTCCTCCTCCTCCTCCTCCTCCTCCTCCTCCTCCTCCTCCCTACCGCCTCCTCCTCCTCCTGCTCCTCCTCCTCCTCCTCCCTCCTCCTCCTCCTCCTCCTCCTCCTCCTCCTCCTCCTCCTCCTCCCCTCCTCCTCCTCCTCCTCCTCCTCCTCCTCCTCCTCCTCCTCCTCCTCCTCCTCCTCCTCCTCTCCTCCGCAGCCGTGGCCCCTTGGCGTCGGCAGATGCGGCACCGCACGACACCGGCCGCAGACACAGGAGCGTGCACCTCGCTCACCACCTACCAAACCACCCCAACCCAACCCGAAGGCCTCAACTTGCCCTCCATTTCCAGTGGGGGGGGGTCGGGGAACGCTGAAAAAACACATGGAACCCGTACCCCCCCAACCCGAAATTCGGGTCAAATTCGGGTCTTCGGGTT
>CAUYUJ010016479.1:130000-167500 GCA_963575745.1 Prorocentrum cordatum | reverse complement strand
CCGCACATCCAGGATACTTCCCGCGTGTGGCCGCACAGCCAGGCCCAGGGGGGGCGCGGAGGCCCGCGATCTCTGCGAGGCCGTGGGCCCGGTGCCTCTCTGCGCGCAGAGGCCTCCCGGCCTGCCAGGCGCTCTCCGACACCTCCAAGGTCTCCTTGCCTCAAGCTGGACCCCTCGCTGCTTGGACGCACCCTGCATGTTTTCCTACGGCATCCCCGCGCCGACTTACATGGTCCGGGCCCCATCTTCTTCTCCGCGTGCTCTTTTGTTTCTTTCGCCTCCCTGCCTCAGTTCGCCTCCTGTGCACCCCACCGTTTGCTTTGACCGGCACCTGACCGTCTTGCACCACCTGGCGCCCGCGGACTCACAAGTGTTTGTATTCTTGTGGAAGTCGATCAATGGAGAGGAAGCATGCAGCCAAGTAATTTCCAGATGTCTTAAAGATGTGTCAAACACGTTTTAAACATATGTAACAATCATGCTTAATACATGTTTCGAACATGCTCCGACATGTTAAACACATCTTTAGTTGAATGATAGGATTGTTAGAGTGTCCTTGGAAACTGGAACATCGACCTTACCAGTGGCGAGCTGCTTTTCAACCCCAGGATTTCTTGAGGGCCGAGGACGACGCTGGGGTGGTGTGGTGTATACTTTTTCCCCCGATGTCCCGGGGAAACAGCGAAACATGTAGGCACCAGGGTCCCGTATACACCAGCACCCGCTCTCCAGTGCAGATTCTAATGCAGGGCTGCAAGAAGCGTCGGTGTATATAGTTCGACTCCCTACAACACTCGTCAAAAATAAACAGAAGTATTCTGTGTTCGGTACTTGTATGGTCAGCGCTACTCCAATGCTGACACCAGATAAGTAACTTGGACGCGAGGGTGTCAAACATCCGGCACACCCCTCGCAGCATCGAAGAACGCAGTTTCTAACAACCGCTCGAAAATATCGATCGCCGTGATTTCCAATTGCATTTCTGGATATTTTTGACGGGGCTTGTATATCCACTGTCGTGGCATCCACAGCTGCACGCAGCTGTTTTTTCCGAGGTTGGAGAGCGCGAGAGGGGGGGGCCTGTGCGGCCGCCCCCTCTGCGTTGCTCGCTCGTCGGAGGATGCGGTGACCTTGGGCGGGTGCCCTCGCCGCCGTGGCCCGCGTGCCGCGTGCTCACCCTTTGATTGTTCGGGGGCGGAAAAGAGGGGGGTGATGACTAGGGGGGGGGGGGATATCATGGCGGGGGCCATGATATCTCCCCAGATTTCGTGGCGCCTCTTCTTATTTCATTACGTCCCTGGCCCCCCCGCTGGGCCGCGCACATGCCGCCGGTCATGATTTGCACGCCCCCCTCTTGGACACCCCCCTCTTGGCCGCTCCCGAGATTGTGGAAGTCGATTACAGTCAACCCGCAGGGTACCCTTGCATCCTTGCCTCTTCGGTCTATCCTTGACCACTCTCGTTGGCCGCGCCCGGCTCGAAAAGCTTCGAGATGGGCGTCCAAGGGCCTTGCATCCTTTTATCGCGCATCCTTACTCCTACGTTGACTGTCATGGAGAGGAAGCGTGCTGCCAAATACATTCCAGATGTCTAAAAAAATGTTCCAGACATGTTTTCAACACGTAAAGTCATGTTTGAAACATGTTTAGAACATGTTTGACACATTTCTAACACATGTTTGATTCAATGATCGGATTCTTAGAGTGTCCATTGTCATGGCATCCACAACCCTGTGAGACCGTTCCACTGCGGCGGTGAGAAGGAAAGAACGAAGGTAGGAAGGACGGAGGGAAGGAAGAACGGAGCCCTGTCCCAGCGATCCCTCGGCCCAGCTCCATCCACCACGACCGCCACGTCGGGCTCCGGCTGTCCCAGCGTGGCCGCGACCCCAGCGCGGGCGCCCAGTGGGAGGAGCAACCCCCCCCCCGCGGCCCTCGCAGAGAGGAGCCAGCGACGCGAAGTCCGTGGAGAAGGTTCCAAGACGACGAGTCTGGACAAGCATCGATCTTCGGAGGTCCACGCGGATTTCTTGGGTCGGCGCTGGACCCCATTGGCGGCGCCTCCAGCGCCGCCTCTTGCGCACTCCTGCTTCTAAAAGCAGGGTCGAGGTCTCCTGGGGGTCCTCGAGAGCGGAGGTCGCTCAGGGTTGCCCAGTGCGCGCGGTTGCAGAAACAAGGCCCCACGTCGTCAAGTCAGGAATTCGCTGCATCCAGTTGCCTCTCATCTATTACTTCCGCCATAATGCTAAATGCGCTGCAGTGTTCACACACACACACATCGGTCCTGTGGCCTCATGTATGAGCGGTGTGCGAGCATCCAGGTTGACACGGCAGTCCGCGAGCACGCCGTATTGTATACCGCGTGTCGTTACGGCACACCCGCATGCATCACACAAAGCAGCATTACATGTTGCGCGCTTGCTTTTGGCAGTACGCTTTGGCAAGGTATTGCAGCTTCCTGTCGCGCCCCACATCGGCAATCAGACGGAGATTTCCCCGGCGGTGGTCAAACCAGCAGAAACTGGACCAGGCTCAGTTGGATCGAGTGGTCACACCCTGAAGAGCCTCCTGCAGGCACCCGCGCTCGTGCGCCATGCAATGCGTAGATACTTCGTCAATGTGTAAACCAGTGTCAGAGACATTGTGTGAAGTTTTGGCGCGGCAGCTACATCAGTGCGCAATGGAGCATGAGATGTTTGGGGGCTGGAGGCCATCATGTGTCCAGATGAGCTGGCACACTCATGTGCAATTGGATGAGGCACGCTGTTGCCAGTTCTGCAAGATTAGAGCGCATGGCGATTGCGCGATGTTGTGGATCCAGTGGTGATCCGTCATATCTCTTGTGTTAGGCAGGCGCTCACAGGAGAAGCGCATACAGCGGGCACGAGGGTTGAGGACAACCCTGGCTTTGGAGGCACCCTCTTCTGTTCTTCGTGTGTGGTCCCTCGGCCGCGACATGTTTTTCGTCTTTCAGGAGGGAAAAGACACACAGACACAATGAGTCGTCGATTCCCCAAAAATATTGGAAACTATGGGAAGTGGGTGGGAAGACAAAAACCCAGAAAATATAGCAACAGATGGGGAATCTGGTCATTTGTGTGTGTATATTTATGTGTGTGTCCCTAGGCCCCTTCAGTCTTGGGCACCTCTTGGAGGCCTCAGGCCGTTGGCGCAAAGGCTACCGGGGGGGACCAGCGAAGCGCAGAGCCAACGCCATTTGCCAGCTCATGCTGCCCGCCCTGCGTTCCCCAGGGGCTCCCACGAGGGCGCGAAGTTAGTCGCGCTTCGCGGGCCTCATTCCTCCTCTCCCTCCCCCTCGTCCTCCTTTTCTCCCTTTGGGGGGGGCGGCGCGAGAGCGCGAAGTTATTCGCGCTTCGCGGAGCGCGAAGCGCGAAGTTGGGAGCCCCATGAGAGGGGCGGGGCACGGGACAGCATCGGGCGGGGGGCGGGACGTGGTTCGGACCTTGCTGCCCCGGGCCAGGCCTGATGGTCTTGCTGCTTCAGGGCGCACCGCCGGCTGTTGTATGGAGCCCCACTGCGGCCCCAGCCGACGCCTCTCTGGGCCGCCTGAAGCAGAATCGCGCGTGCGCGCGCCGCCTCTGCACTCTACTACTCAGGAGGAGAAAAAACACACACACACAGACACAATTCATCGTCGATCCCCCGGAAAATCTGGGACAATATGGGCAGTGGGGGGGAAGACAAACACCCAGAAAGCATGGGAAAGCAAGGGGGGATCCTGTTATCTGTGTGGATTTATTTGTGTGCCCCAGGGCCCCTTCATGGAGGCCCCGGCCTCGGCGTGGCCGAAGGTGACCTCCCGGAGAGAGCTCGGCGCTGCCCGGTGGGGGGGGGGCTCTCGGTGCAGGGGGCGCACCTAAAGCAGAGGCCGGCCGGCAGGTGCCCTCCGCGGAGGCTTTCTGTCCTCCCCAGGGATGCCTCCGGGGTCCCGCAGGAGCCCCTGGGGCCTGGCATCGCTCGGGCGTGTGCAGTTTCTCCTCGGCGAGGACCTTGTGTTGCATCCTCGGGGGGCCTTGTCTGTCCCGTCGCGGCCCTGTCCGCGTCGAATGCGTGTCGAATCCATGTCGGACGCGTCGGATCCGTGTCGAATCCGTGTCGAATCCGCGTCGAATCCATGCCAAATCCGCGTCGAGTCCGCATCGAGCCCGCGTCGGGCCCCTGAAAAGACACCAATTTTGGGGACAGGCGAGGTCCCCCGAAGTTGCAACAGAAAGGACCATCGGGGACCATCCTGGACCATCGGGCAAAAAAAAACACGCACGAGACCGAAAAAATGCACGGGAAATGGACGTCCGAGCGATGGCAAGCTTGCTTGGCCAGTGGCTGGAGTCCCTCCGTTTCAGGCCAGCATCCGGGTGTGCGTGCATTCCGTTGGCATGTCTACAAGCTTTGGTGATCCTCGGTTCCTTCCAGGGGCGAGGAGCGGGGAATGACCGAAGAGGCTCATGCCAAGGGGGGTCGACTAGACTCTTGAGGAGCAAAGGCTGGGCAGGGGGGCAGCTGCAGCTCCGTTGCAGAGCACGCCGTTGGTTTTAGGCTCTGCAGTGGCACTGGACTTCGAGGGCCCATGTGGCGCCCATCTCTGGACAGCGTATCCCTAACATCTTGTAGGAAACCAATGTGTGCAGATCTAGAGACGCACCAGGCGCGGGGAGGGGGAGGTCGTGGATTCTTGGAGAGGTTTTGTTCGCACTCAGACGTTCCAGAGTTCTTAAGCCGACGCCGCACGCTCTGAGCGCAGCGCCCTCCTGTACCCTCATCCACGGCCGCTCGTCCAATTTCTCCTTCCAGCTCGACGCTTCGCGCTCTGCGTCGCCGCCGGCAAGAGGCTCACGGACTGACTCAGGCCCCGTCGCGCGGCCGGGGTGGCCCGAGCCAGGGCAGCGTGGCGGTCCCGGGGGCGTTGGTGGGTCATTCTTTTGTGCGGCACTTCACCAGAGCCTGTCTCGTGTGCGCATGGTCGTCGCCCTCCTTTCCTGTTGTGCCCAAGTAGGCCCCGTAGTTCCCCTCGGCTGACTCCGACCGCGGCGTGGGCCCACGCCACTGCGACCCAAGCGTGCGTTGTGTCGCGTCATTCGCCTGTCATGGGCCGACCCGTGCCCCAGGCGATCGGCACAAGACCAGGCGCTCTGTTGGCAGAGCTGTCCAGAGCCGCATCTGCTGCGCACAGGATGCATCCTCTTGCCTCGCCTGCAAGATGGGGCGAGCGACAGGCCTGCTGAGGAGAGAAGCGACGGCCGTCAATCGGCAATCAACATGGTGGCGTTGAGATAACGCAGCAAAGTTCGGGCGGAAGTTCGGCAGCACAGCATGGCTATAGCAGACGGACAATGCTGCGACCAGAGTGGTGTGCCAATGTGTATATGACTGAGCAGTCATGAGCGCAACATTGCCATCGAATCCTGTCCCTACAACGTGTGAGCTTGCGCACCGCGCAGTGCAAGGATGTGTTGCTGGCGTGATTGGACCTGCGGCGTCCGTGCTCGTACTTGTTGCTTGCTATGTCGGCCATCGCTTGCAAATGTCATGACGATATGCGTTGCTCGCTTGAGTGACTTGGTCTGTCGAGTCAGCCCATGACGCTCATCCAATGTTAGTTAATCACGTATGACCTAGCTTCACCGTTATGATTTGAGATCGTGGATGCAGCTTGGGCCCAGGAATAGTATGATGGCCGAGACGCAGGCGCGGAATTTCCCATTCGCGTGCTCTCTCTTCACTGCTGATGCTTGGAGTGCTCCGCGTTTTCTGGGATGTCGGTAACGCTGATTTTTCCTTAATCGCTTGCCCCTTCGCCCTATCCTGCGAGGGTCTGGCGGGATAGAGGGAAACGGAGGGGAGGGGTGCTGCAGTCGAAACGGGGAGTGCCGGCAAGCGGTGGGCTTGAGCTGGCGTAGCAGTGCGCCTTCGCTCGTGCCGATGCCCGCTTCCGCAAGCAAGCATGTACATGAACGGTGTGGTGGATGGGGGATGGAGGTGGTGTACTGTTGCTGCACATCCGAAGCTTTTGTGGCTCAGCTGAGCAGATCTTAAGGCACGTAATCGCCCGCCAGCCCCAAGGGGAACAGATCGCGCTCGCACCCTTCTCGCCCATTTGTCGCGGGAGTGGTGCCGAAGTCGACCGCAGCTCTCCCTCTCGACCTCGCCCCTCCTCGGGTCCCGCGTCCGCCTGCGCGACGCAGCAGAGACAGACGAAAACGGGGTCGCCTGCGCCGACATTCGGACAATTGGCACGCTCTGCCCCAGCCAATAGTCACCACCTACCAAACCACCCCAACCCAACCCGATGGCCTCAATGTGCCCTCCATTTCCAGTGTGGGGGGGGTCGGGGAACGTTGAAAAAACACATGGAACCCGTACCCCCCCCAACCCGAAATTCGGGTCAAATTCGGGTCTTCGGGTTGGGTTGGGGTGGTCTGGTAGGTAGTCAAATAGAGCGCGCGAGCGGCTTGCCTCTGCCACGCCACGACGGGAAAAAGAGAGCGCGCCGACCTTCCCGCGCACGCTGCCCGCATCATCATAAGGTCCCGCGCAGGCGCCCCGCGTCTTAACGGTGCGGCGTGCCGCGCCGCAGCGGCCCGCGCGGGCCGCCGCGTGAGGTCGCCGCGCCATCTCGCGGCAGACCTGCCTCTGACCGTCGCTCACCTGGACGCTTGACCTCTCCTCCTCCTCCTCCTCCTCCTTCTCCTCCTCCTCCTCATTCTCCTCCTTCTCCTCCTTCTCCTTCTCCTCCTCCTCCTCCTCCTCCTCCTCCTCCTGCTCCTCCTGCTCCTCTGATTGTCTCTGATTGTCGCTCACCTGTGCGTAGCCACGCCCCGAACATCTTTGTCATGCGGATCCGCGCCCACCCGAGGTCACGGCGGCCCATCGAGAGCGCACCGGCGCACCGCCTGCGGAGGTCTGCGCCCGCAGAGGTCTGCGGAGGTCAGCGCTCCGGAGGCTCCAGGGGCCGCAAACGTTGAACGAGTCTGTATCCTCCTTCCCTCCTCCCCTCCTCCCCGCCACCTCTTTTTCTCTTCTCCCCCTCCTCCCCCTCCCGCTCCCGCTCCACAAGCAGGATAGAGTCGCGGAGCAGCACAAGATCGCCAGGAGCGAGAAGACCACCTATGCCCAGGCAGCCCATCAGTCCCGGCTTCGCGGCATGAGCTGGTTTCGCCAGCGCTGGTTTCGCCGGCGCTGGTTTCGCCGGCGCTGGTTTCGCCCCGCTGGTTCCGCCGACGGCTGGTTTCGCCGGCGCTGGTTTCGCTGGCGCTGATTTCGCCGGCGCCGGTTTCGCCCCGCTGGTTTCGCCGGCGGCTGGTTTCGCCAGCGCTGGTTGCGCCGGCGATGGTTTTGCCGACGCCGTCGTCACCGCCGCCGCCGCCGTCGGCGTCGTCGTCGTCGTCGTCGTCGTCGTCGCCGTCGTCGTTGTCGTCGTCGTTGTCGTCGTCGTCGTCGTCGTCGTCGTCGTCGGGCGTCGGGTGTCGGGCGTCGTCGTCGTCGTCGTCGCCGCCGTCGTCGTCATCGGCCGCCGTCGTCTGTCCCCGCTGCCGCCCTGGTATTCGTGGTCGTCGTCGCCGTCAGCCAGGGCATCCTCCGTGGCTCCTTTTGTGCAAAGGCGCCGCCGCCCGGCGCCCAGCGTGAAGTCGGGCGGGGGAGGGCTCCGTGAAGCGGCCCCTCTCGTGCGTGTATCGCAGGCCTAGAGGTTGACACCAACACCAATTTCGTCGGTGTGCATACACCGAGGGAGGAAGATCCCGATCCCGGTGGTGGTGGTAATATTCTGGCTTCCAAGGTGGCCCAAATATTACCACCAACACCGAAATCTGGGATCATCTTCCCGTTGTGGAGGAACCCCCCATGTGTTGGTGTTGGTGCCCATTTCCAGGCCTCCAATTGTACACCGCGGCCACGCCCCGCAGCAGCGCGGTCGCAACCCCCAGCACCAGCAGGTCCACCGCGTACTGCGAGACGCGAGCCTTCAGCGCACACGTGCGCGCCAGCGTCCTGGGAGCCTCCTTGCTGTGTGCCCCTTGGCGGAGCCGCCAACCCCTGGGGGCGCGCCGGCGCGCGGGTCCGGGCCCCAGCCTGCCCGTGCGCACCCCGTCCCACCCCCCATGGGGCCCCTCCTCGGAAAGGTGGAGAGAAAGCCAGAAGTGAAGGTAAAGTTAACGGTACATGCATAAGGGAACGAAGAATGACATGAACATAACAACTCGGAGGTCCGCGCGGATTTCTCGGATCGGCGCTGGACTCCCCTGGCGGCGCCTCCGGCGCCGCCCCTGGCGCGCTCCGCGCGCCAGGGAGGGGGGTCCAGCGCCGATTCGAGAAATCCGCGCAGCCCTCCGAGTTTCTATGCTTATGTTATTTTTCGTTCCCCTAAAGCAAAGGTAAAGGGAAAGGAAAAGTGGAGGCAAAGTGGAAAAGGAAAGGCAAGGGTAAAGGAGTAGGTAAAGGTAAAGGTGCTGAGGGCTTGGGGGGTTCCCGGCTGCGTGGTCGACGGTGCAGCGGTGCGGCGGCAGCCAGAGAATCTTCGAGAGGTCGTTGTGTGTGATGGCCTGCTGCTTCCGCAGGGGCACCAAGACGACGGGCGCCTCTGGGTGCGCTGCGTTCTGGACCAGGTGGGCGGGAAACCTCTGGTGGAGCAGCTCCGCGTCGATGGTCGTCAAGCAGTCGGCGCCCTCGGCGCGGTCGTGCGCAGACCAGAGAGGGCGGGCGGGAGGAGGAGGGGCGGCTGGCCGGCCTGCCGCCCCACGTGTGGCAGGCGAAGTGCGCCAAGAGCGGCCGCTCCTCTTGCGGGAGCGCCTCTGCGAGGCGGCAGAACTCGGCGCAGGTGGCCACGTGGCCTGGTCGGCGAGAGAGGCCAGCGCTCCGAGCATGGACGCGCGCGCGCGCGGAAGCCTGCCCGCTGGAGGCAGCGGGTCTGGAGGCCGCGGCCCTGGAGACGCCGGTGGAGAGCCTGCCTGGAGTGGAGGCCGTCGGGCCGGACGACAGGGGGGGATTGGGAAAGAGGGGGGTACGAAATTTGCTGCATGCAGCTGGTTTCGGCCCCACCGGGGGGCCCACTCCTCGATGCCTGGGCGCCTCCGGCGCTGAGGGGCGCCGGGAAGATCAGCTGCGTGAGCTGATTCTCAAACCCTCCCTTTGCTATCCCCCCCTTTCGCCCGACCCGAGACAGCAGCCCGCCGCGCGGGCCGCGCCGGACGCCTCCACAGTTGCCAGGTGGGCGGAGTGTGCGTGCAGGCGAGCATGAGCACCGGGTCCGTGCGGGGCGCCGGGCCCAGCAGGCGGCAGGCCTGCGGCCACGGCTCCCGGCACGGAGGCTCGGTCTTCCCAGGCAGCAGCGAGCAACTGCAGGGCCGCGCGAGCCCGTTCACGGGCAGTAGCTGGGGCTAGGGGGCCCCAGCGCCGATTCGAGAATTCCGCGCGGACCTCCGAGTTTTTATGTTTACGTCACTTATTGTTCGCCTAAAAGGAGGGGCGAGAGCTGGTACGTGCCGTCCGCGAGCCACACCTGGGAGGAGGCGCGGCGAGGGAGGGGGGAGGACACAGACGGGGGTGGAGGAGGGATAACGAGAGGCATGCCTCTCGTTATCCCTCCTCCCTTCCTACCTCTCTTCCCCCCTCCCTTCCTCCTCCTGCAGGAGGAGGAAGGGGGGGGGGGGAGAGAGGTAGGAAGGGAGGGGGGGAGGAGCAGGGGCAGCAGGAGAGCGCGAGCAGCAGGGGCCGGAGAGCAGGGGAGCGCGAGCAGCAGGAGCAGGAGGAGCGGCGGCAGCAGCAGCAGCAGCAGCAGGAGCAGCGTCTAGGAGGAGGAGGAGGAGGAGGAGGAGGAGGAGGAGGAGGAGGAGGAGGAGGAGGAGGGGAAGGAGGAGGAGGAGGAGGAGGAGAAGGAGGAGGAGGGGAAGGAGGAGGGGGAGGGAGAGACTGATGGGGGCGGCGTCCCGGCATGTACTTATTCGTTTTGTTTTAGGTCGGGCCTGTCCCCCTACAGGGGGATTTTCGACGAACAATAAAAAAATACCCCCAAAATAGTCCAAACGTAATCAAAAATAGTCCAACAATAATCCCCAGACTATTTTTGGATTATTTTTGGACAATTTTTGGGGTATCTGGGATTTTTCGTCGAAAATTCCCCTGTAGGGGGACAGGCCCAACTTAAGTTTTGTTGCAGTCGGCGCCCCTCACTGGGCCCTTCCTGCGAAGGCACTCAACAGTCGAGAGGAGGAGGGGGAGGCGGTAAGGCTTGCTTCCAGGAAGGGCAGGAGCAGGAGGAGAGGAGCTCGGCGCCTCGGAGGTGCGCAGGGCCTGCAAGCGGGCCTGGGAGCCGAATAGGACGATCCTTGAGGGCCCCGGCCCGGAGTCGTACAAGAGGAGGTTCTCGCCCTGCACGGTCAGGGGCGTGGGCCAGAACAAGGAGTAGAGGCAGCCGAACTCGCCCTTGTGAGGGGCAACGGTGGGGAGGGACTGGCACAGCTGGGGGGGCACATCGACCCGGAATCGGCGATGCATCGCCGATAGATCGACGACAGGGCCCCGATAGTGAATCCGCACTTTCCTGGGCAGGTTGGGCTGTCGGGCCCCTGTCGGCGATGCCTGGGCGATTGGGGGTCGATGCGTCCCCCCCTATGCCTATCCCCCCTATCGTTGTCCCCGACCTTGTCCTCCCCGTCTGTCTTGCGGCGCAAGTGCCGGCCGTGCTGACGTTCCACACGAGGCGCTTGAGGGCTCCCGTGGGGGGCGACGCCCGGACAGCATCCTCCGCGAGGTCCGAGAGCCCCCGCCCGCCAGGGGCACCGCTGGAGCCAATTGGGCTGCTCCTTGGCCGCCGGGCGCACGGCCCCCGCCGCCTGGAGCGAAGCCACCCTGTCTGGGCAAGGGAGGTGGCTGTGCTCGCCCCTCACCTCGGCCACCAGGACGCCGTCTGACGGCGCAGAAGCAGGCGGCGCGCCACGCGGGAGCTTCGCACGACCAGCTGGACACCCCCTTCTGACCCACGCGCTCGAGCCGGCAAGTGCAGGAGTCGTGAACGAGCCTGTGGCCTCCACGGCGAGCCGCCGGGAGGAAGGTCGTGGGTGCCGCCGGCGGCGGAGGCGGCGGAGAGTCCAGCACATCGATGGGCTCCTGCGGCGTGAGGCCGGGGCGCCTGCAGAGGCAGCGGCGGGCCTCCTCCTCCTCCTCCTCCTCCTCCTCCTCCTCCTCCTCTCCTCCTCTCCTCCTCCCTCCTCCTCCTCCTCCTCCTCCTCCCTCCTCCTCCTCCTCCTCCTCCTCCTCCTCTCCTCCTCCCTCCTCTCCTCCCTCCTCCTCCTCCTCCTCCTCCTCCTCCTCCTCCTCCTCCTCCTCCTCCTCCTCCTCCTCCTCCTCCTCCTCCTCCTCCTCCTCCTCCTCTCCTCCTCCTCCTCCTCCTCCTCCTCCTCCTCCTCCTCCTCCTCCTCCTCCTCCTCCCCCCTTGCGGGCACGGAACGGGCGGAGGGCGCTCGCCTCGGACATGGCCTTCCAGGGAAGCGTGGTGCGCGTGTGTGTGGGGATGAAAAAGTACCGAACCGCAGCACTCCGTGCCTCTGTCAGGAGGGAAAGAAACACACAGACACAATTCATCGCCGATTCCCCAGCAAATATGGGAAATATGGGAATTGGGCGGGAAGACAACAACCCAGAAAATATGGTAGATTTAACATCGTGAAGCGAGGAGGGGAGCGGGCAGGCGGCCGCACCGCGTTCTGCGCGGCCGTACTGCTCAAGCTCCGAGGCCCCAGGGGCTTCCGAGCGGAGGGGGCGGGCCGTGGATGGACCCCGGTGGCCTCATCCTCCGCGAGGCGACGCGGGGGTTCGCCGCTGGCGCGGCGGCCTGGGGCGCCGCCTGGGGTGCGCAGTGCCCAGCGTGCCCCGCCCCGCCGCCGTGCCCGCACTGCACCTGCACCTGCGAGCCGCGGCTGGCGTGCCCAGGCGGCTCAGTGTCGGAGGCCCCGCGGCCCGAGCTGCTGGGTGCTGGCCTTGCGTGGCTGGCCAGCCTTGCCGCGGTGGGCGCCGCTGGCTGGGCCTCTGGCAGGCGGGCCGCTCCCGCGACATCGGGGGCCCCTGCGTCGGCGGACGCCCCCGCGCGGCCGCCCACGGCGGCCTTGGAGGCGCCTGCCTCAGCAGCGCAGCTGGCGGCGGCCCAGGTGGCAGCTCTGCGGGCCTCGAGGCCCCAACTGACCCGCTAGCATGGCGGCTGCGGCCGCTGCACGGCATCCGATCGCCGCCCTGGGCCTGCAGGAAGGGGATTTCATCCTGGTCGAGTACGTTGGGTACGCTAACGTGTGGCACGAGCGTTTGGTGGTGCTCGCGCCCGACGGCTCGAGCCTGGCGTGCACCCTCACGCCGGACGACGACAGCTACGAGGAGGACCTCTTCGCCGTCGCTGAAGTGCGGCGCTGGCTGCCGTGCGAGGGCGGACGCATGGGAGCGTACCCTCCAGCGGCTGCTGGGATGCACGTGCACGGCTTCAGGGGCGTCCCCGCGCCCGCGCGGGTCGCGCAGGTGCTGGCCGCGGGAGCTGCAAGGATGGGAGTCGCCCTCGGCGCTGAGGACACGGTGGTGCCCAACCTGGTCGGCGCGGCAGGCGGTGCCCGCCCTCGGCCTGGCGCCGCTGGCATCGCGCCGGCCGGAGGCGCAGCGGCAGCGGCGCTCGCCGCTGGTGGCGTGGGGCCGCCTGCTGGGTTGCTGGTGGCCGCCCCCCCCGCGGCGCCCGCCGCCGGGTTCGGGGGACCCGCCGTGGCGGCTGGGGTGGCTGGCCTGGCCGCCGCGCTCGCTGACGGCCCAGCGGCGCCCGGGGCAGGCGCCCCGGCGCTGGCAGGCCCCCCGCCGCCGCTGGTAGCGGCGCCCGCGGCTGCAGGGCCAGCTGCCGCCGAAGGCGGCCGTGGGGCCGTGGGGCCGCGGCGGCTGCGGCCGCGCCCGTAGATGCTCGCATCCAGCCCGTCACGTACGACTTGCAGGGCCAGCGGCGCGCGGACTACCGCAGCGCGGTCATGGGCATGACCGAGGGTGCTTTCCCCGATTGGCCAGTCAGGGGGCCGCGGACGGCGCTGTGGGTCCTCAAGTTCATGGAGGCTCACGGCGGCACTCCAACGGGCCGCCACTCGCGCTGGCTCTCGGAGACGCGCTTGCAGGGCACCGAGCCTGGCGTCGACGAGCACGAGCGGGCGTGCAGGACCCTCGAGCGCATGGTGATCTACGACCAGCTGAATGTTGCGAATCTCGCCTCGGGCGAGATGCTGGCCAGGTCGGTGCAGCTCCAGGAGGAGCGCTACAGGGACCGCGTCGCCCCGGCAGCCGACTCAGGCAGCCTCGACGCCCACGTGCTGCTCGGTACTGACCAGCTGCGCGGGAACGCGTGCGTCGCGCCGATGCTGCCGGACCACATCAAGGACGAACTCACGAAGATGAATGCTTACAGGAAGGAGCAGCGCAAAGCCAGAGAGGAGCGCGACTTGGCCCGCAAGAAGAAGGGGACCAAGGGCGACAAGGGCTCTGGCAAGGATGACAAGTAGCCTCGGAGCGGGGAGTGGAGTTGGGCGCCCGCTCCCGCCATCCAGCCCATCGGGCCCTGACGCCTCGGCTGACGGGCCACCTCTGCCCTCGCGCCGTGCGGAGCCAGGAGGGCGCCAGCGGGACATCTTCCCCATGCCTTTCTTGGGCCGCCCACGCAAGGGCTCCAGTTTTGCGCGCAGCCGCCGCGGGCACCGTCAACCTTCTGATGATGCTCCTTGACAGGACTGGGCCAACGACGCCATCGACGTCATGAACGCTGTGTGTGCCCCTGAGGCCCAGCCGTCAGCCCTCGGAGTTTCTGAAGGCCAGCGGGCGTCTCTCGCGCACATCCAGTCCACCTTCGCCTGCCTCGAGCCGCTGGCTGAGGGCGAGGGCTTTCCCGAAGGAGCGCTTTCGGATCTACTCTCTGGCTCCCCGCTGTACGCCACGGGGGGGCCTCGCCGACCCTACTCGCGGGACCTGATCTCGTGGCCCGACGTCGGCGACGACCCCGTGCCTCTCACCAGGGTCGTTGCTGGCCCGGACGCTCAGTGGCTTAGGGCATGGAGCTCGAGCATGCTGCGTGGTCGCGAGGAGGCGGACGCCCTCCTGCAGCAGGTATGCCCTCGCGGGCCGTATGTCGACCCCAACCTTGCCTTCTCTCCGGCGACGTTCGCCGACTTCCTTGCTGAGATGTTGAAGCGGAAGATGATTTGCTTCCAGGCGGAGGACCCTCATATCAAGCCGATTGGAGTCTTCTGCGTGGCAAAGAAGAGCAACCGTCTGAGGCTGATCTTTGATACTCGTACTGCGAATGCGTACTTCGCGGACCCCCCAGCCACCACGCTGCCGAGTGCTGCCGCCTTCTCGAACCTGGAGGCACCAGGTGGCAAGGTGGTCGTCGCGGCAGGAGACATCGACAATGCCTTCTACCGGCTGCTGATGCCCGAGGGCTTGTGCCGCTACTTCAGGCCCCCGCCGATCGACAGGCGGCACCTGGAGGCCCGCGGTATCACGGGACTCCCCGATGCCGCCAGGGTGCAGGCTTGCCTGGTCGTGCTGCCGATGGGCTTCTCCTGGGCGCTGCACCTCTGCCAGCTGGCGCTGCGGACCGCGGTCTCGCGGGCTGGCGTGCCGGGCCACCTCATCATCGAGGACGGCCTCCCCGGCGTCGTCGTGGAGCCGCAGGGCCAGGCCGCCGTCGCAGGGCACGTGGACAACTACCTGGCCGTCGGCGGCGACGAGTCGGAGGCCGATCGCGCCCTGGATCGCATCACCGCGGAGCTGGAGGGCGCTGGCGTGAGAGTCCACGAGCCTGAGCGGGCTTCGGACACCTGCAGCTTCTTGGGGATGGAGCTGCGGCAGGGCCGCTGGCTGGCTATCAAGGGGCGCTCAGTCTGGAGGTTGAAGCTCGCCATCGAGGAGCTGCTTAGGCGCGGTCGCGCCTCTGGGCATCTCGTGCGCGTGCTGGTTGGCCACCTGACCTGGGCCTCGATGGTGAGGCGCGAGGCGCTGGGGCTCCTCAACGCGACGTACGCCTTCATGATAGCGTCCGGCGCGGAGGTGCAGACGCTCTGGCCCTCCGTGCGGACTGAGCTGTGGCGCGCCCGCTGCCTGCTGCCGCTCCTTGTGGCGGACCTCACCGCGCCCTGGGCGACGAGGCTAGTCGCCAGTGACGCCAGCGAGGAGGGGCTGGGCGTTTGCCGACGGCAGGCCTCAGGCGACCTCATCGCCCGCTGCGGCCGTCTATGCGAGCGGTGGCGGTACCGAGTGGAAGGTGGGGCGCGTGCCAGGGATAGAGCTCTTCTCTCTTCTGCTGCGACCCGCTCACCCCAGTCATCGTCTTTTGCCGCTGGCCCCTTCGAGCCTGCAGATAGGGAGGTCGTATTTGGTCACAGTCAGTTGGATCTCGACTCGGCTTCGCCTGGCACGCTGGACCCCGACAAGCTTTCCGAGGACCCCGACATGGAGCTCCACAGCGATGCCCCCTTGATCTTGGATCTCGGGAATAGGCTCAAGGAGTTCGACGAGGTGCCCGCGGGTCTCTTGGATGCCAAGTCTTGGAGGGGCGTAGTCGCCACGAGGGTCCAGGCGGGCCAGAACATCTTGGGGTTGGAGGCCGACGCCTTGGTAGTTGCCTACAAGCACCTCTTGAGATCCTCAGCCTGCCGTGGTAAACGGGTTCTGGCACTGGTCGACAATATGCCGTTGTGTCTGGCTGTGGCGAAGGGGAGAGCGGCCTCAGCGTACCTACATCTTCCATTGCTAAAAATTTGTATGATGTCACTTGCTACGGGAACGAGATTGCACTGCAGGTGGATTCCGTCAGAACGCAATCCTGCCGACGCTCTGTCTCGAGGGCGTCGCACCTGGTTTTCGGACTCCGACGCCCGCGCAGGGCTGCCTCCTGCGCATGGCGGCGCGGCGGCGCCCAGCGGCTGCGCGGCCGCGGGTCCTGCGCCGGCCCGCGCGGAGGCCCCCGCCATCGGCCTTGGAGGCCCGCGGCCGCCGCGCCGCCCTGGCGGGTCGCCTGATGGCCGAGCGGCCGCCGATGGGGGAGCTCAGCGCCCTGGAGACCTTGGCGGTGCGGGCCAGCACGGAGGAGCAGTACCGCAGGGTCCTGAGGGAGTTCGCGGCCTTCTGCTCCGAGAGCCACCTGGACTGGAGGGACTTCGACCAGCTCGACCTGGTGGCCACCCGCTTCCTGAACTACCAGTTCGAGCGCGGGGCCCCCGCGAGCCAGGGCTCCCTGCTGCTGGCGTCCCTGGCGCACTTCTTGCCAGGCCTCCAGGGCTCGTGGAGGGCTCATCTGCCGCGGGCTACGAGGAGCTCGATAGCCTGGGCGCGTCGCGTGCCCTCGATGACCAGGGTGCCGCTTCCATACTTCGCGGCAGCAGCGCTGGCTGGTCTGTTGGCCATCAGCGGGCGCCGACGCATGGCGATATGGATCCTGCTTTCGTTCAGCTGCTACCTGAGGCCGTTCGAGGCGCAGGGGCTGCGAGGGGGCTCCCTCGTGCGCCCAGCGGCGCAGGCAGCGGCCTCGGCGGCTTGCTGGGCGCTGCTCCTGCATCCCACCAGCGGCGGCCGCCCAGGCAAGACCGGGTTGTACAACGAGAGTGTAGTGATAGATCTCGACCGGCAGTTGTGGCCGCTGCTCGCCGGCCTCAAGGCCGCCGTGGGCCTCGGCCAGAGCCTCTGGGATTTCACGCTGCCTGCACTGCGCGACCGCTTCAGGGAGTTCGCGGACTTGCTGCAGCTCCAGGCCCTCAACCCGACCCTCTACGCGCTGCGACACGGCGGGGCAAGCTGGGATCTGTTGGAGGGCCGGAGGACGTTGGAGCAAACCCAGAGGCACGGCCGGTGGGCCTCGCCGGGCAGCATGAAGCGTTATGCCAAGGAGGCCTATTTGCAGGATGCCATGACCAAAGTTCCCGATTGGGTCTTCGTGTTCGGCCGCTTCGTGCACGCCAACCTGCTAGAGATTGTCGAGCTGGGGCCCGCCCTCGCGCAGCGGCCGCGCCTGTGGCAGCAGCTGCCCGCGCCCGTGCAGGCGCTGATCGGAGCCTCGCTGCCATAGCTTCGCCAGCGCAAATCCAGCGTCACTTGAAGCGGCTGCTCGCTCGTGAACTGAAAGCCTCTCGCAAGCGTAGGCACGGAGTTGTCTTGGAACTTTTTGGTGGGACTGGGATGGTCGCGAAGGCCCTCAAGGCCGAGGGCTTTGGTGCCCTCAGCCTAGACCTCCTGCATGGCCCCTTTGAAGATCATCTAGACAAAACGTTTGAAAGGCTCGTCTCGGGCTGGATCAAGTGCGGTCTCATCTTGGGGCTTTTTCTGGGTACCCCGTGTACGACATGGACACGGGCCCTTCGCAGACCCCTCCGAGATGTGGCTTCGCCCATGGGGGTGCCCGATCTCAACGAAAGCGAGTCCGCCAGAGTTCGAGTAGGGAATGCGACCCTCAATTTCTCGTGCCGCATCATCTCGTTGGCCAATGATCTCGGAGTGCCTGTTCTTCTGGAAAACCCCCAGACCTCTTTGATTTGGGCGGCGCCCAGACTTGCCCGTCTTGTTGCCCTGCCCGAGTCTGAATTTGTTGTCTGCCACCTCTGTCAGTACGGGGCCCGTTGGCGGAAAGCCACCAGGCTTCAGGGGTGGAACATTTCCAGTTTTGAGCCTCTCACTCGAAAATGCAATGGAAAGAATGCGATCTGCTCTCGCACTAAAGAGCACCACATTGAATTGTCGGGGACGGCGCCAGGCGGTCGCAAATGGACCAGCCTGGCTGCAGCGTAGCCCCCGCCCTTCGCTCGTGCTGCCGCCGCCGTCCTCGCCCATTCCTCGGAGCAAAGGCATGGATTACGCCTCGGTGAGATGCTGTGCCCGTAGGTTCTCTGTTTTCTCTTTTCAGTGGAAGCCCCATGGGGCTCCGGCCTAGCGGCCAATCTGCCCGTTTGGGAATCGGGATCTGTGCTGGCTGATGTCTCAGTGGGGCTCGGCACCGTGCCCCGAACTCGTGTCGTGGCCTGTGGGAGCCTCTCGAGCGCGCACACAGGAAAGGTGTATCAATACAGCTGACGCTGCGTGGCCGCCTAGAAGCGTCTGTACTTGCTGGTAGATTTAACATCGTGAAGCGAGGAGGGGAGCGGGCAGGCGGCCGCACCGCGTTCTGCGCGGCCGTACTGCTCAAGCTCCGACCCTCCCATCCCAACCCTTCTCTCTCGGTCCACTCTTGTATATTACCTGTTGTGGGATCTGTGCTGGCTGATGTCTCAGCGGGGCTCGGCACCGTGCCCCGAACTCGAGGCGTCTGTACTATATATATATATACATATATATATATAATATATATATATATATATGAAAATTTGGGGAATCTTGTTATTTGTGTGTATTTATTTGTGTGTCCCAGGGCCCCTTCAGCACTCCGTGCCTCTGCGTGTGCGCGCTCTGGCCAGTAGGTCTGCGGCGAGCCCGGCCGTGGCGGCGAGGGCGCTCGGGAGAGGAGCAGCGGTGTCGGCAACTGCCCTTTACGCTGGTGAGCCGCAGGGAGGTGTCGCAGGCGATGTTTCTATCCACACCCCCGACTGTTCTACGAAAAATGGAGCAGCTCAGAAAGGAGGGAAACCCTGGGATACACCCCCAGGGGGCTATTCGGACGCACCCCTATCGAGTATGAACGCCCCCCCTCGTATATCCCAGGGTTGGGCCCTGATTTTGCGGGTCCATTCGAAAACCCCACGAAGCTTGGGATAGGGGTCGACATATCCCCTGTTAAGGTGGAGAGCGAAAGCGTTTTGCTGGGAACCGGAAAGGGGCTGCGGTCGCAGGTGCGCCAAGAACGTTGGCAAAACATGTAGATATGGCACCTCGGCGAACAAACACGAAGGAACCCTGACGAGCGGGCCGGGTCGGGCGGGCGGGCCCAAACAGTCGGGTCGGGCGGGCGGACCCTAGCGGGCGGGTCGGGTCGGGCGGGCGGGACATTAAAGTGTGGGACGCGCTCGACCGAGCACGCGCGAACCCTAACGGGCGTGTCGGGTCGGGCGGACGGACCTTAGCGGGCGGGTCGGGTCGGGTCGGGCGGGCGGACCCTAACGGGCGGTCGTGTCGGGCGGGCGGGACATGAAAGTTTGACGTACGCTCGACCGAGCACGCGCGAACCCCAACGCGCGGGTCGGGTCGGGCGGGCGGACCGTAGCGGGCGGGTCGGGTCGGGTCGGGCGGGCGGACCCAAACGGGCGGGTCGTGTCGGGCGGGCGGGACATTAAAGTGTGAGGTACGCTCGACCGCGCACGCGCGAACCCTGACGGGCGGGTCGGGTCGGGCGGGCAGACCCCAGCGGGCGGGTCGGGTCGGGTCGGGCGGACCCTAGCGGGCGGGTCGGGTCGGGCGGATGGGGCATTAAAATGTGGGGCACGCTCGACCGAGCACGCGCGAGCCCTAGCGGGCGGGTCGGGTCGGGCGGGCGGACCCTAGCGGGCGGGTCGGGTCGGGTCGGGCGGACCCTACAGGGCGGGTCGGGTCGGGCGGATGGGGCATTAAAATGTGGGGCACGCTCGACCGAGCACGCGCGAACCCCACGGGCGGTTCGGGTCGGGCGGGCGGACCCTAGCGGGCGGGTCTGATCGGGCAGTTTCGCCGACGGCAGCTGGTTTCGCCGATGGAAGCTGGTTTCGCCGACGGAAGCTGGTTTCGCCCAGCGGCGAAACCAGCCGGGCGAAATTAGCCAGGCGAAACCAGCTGGGCGAAACCAGCCGTCGGCGAAACCAGCGGTCGCTGGCTTCGCTGGGCGGAGCGCCGCCGGAACGACAATCTGCGTCCTCCAACCGTGCCTCCTCGGCCTCGTGTCCCAAAACAGGGCCGTCTCACACTCGAGATGAGAGGATGTGATTTTTGTGCTGTTCAGTGGATGCGAGGCACGTGGAGATGCGATAACCCTCGGCTGACACTGGTTGTAGTTCGGTGCCGACGGCATATACATTTCTGTTTGGCGAGGGGTGCTTGCGACCCGATCGAACGAGGAGGCGATGTTGTGAAGCCTGTTCTTCGGGAGTGCGATGGTGAGGCCGTTACGATTGCGACGATAGCGATCGGGATCAAGCACGTGTTCGATGAAGTTCATGAGATCGACCCGGTTGTTTCGCAGATCCATGTGTGCAGGAAGAGGAGGAAAAGGAGGAACAGGAGGAGGAGGAGGACGAAGAGGAGGAGGAGGAGGAGGAGGAGGAGGAGGAGGAGGAGGAGGGGGAGGAGGAGGAGGAGGAGAATGTCGTGGCGTGTATTCGACGCGGGCAGGCAGGAGCAGGGTGGAGGGCCGCGTGGGCTACCTCGGTGAACTGGGCGAGGCGGAGGGCACGCAGCCCGGCGGGGTGTGAGTGCGATGGCAAGGACGCCAGAAGTTCACCGCCCACCAAACCACCCCAACCCAACCCGAAGGCCCCAATTTGCCCTCCATTTCCAGTGGGGGCGGGGTCGGGGAACGTTGAAAAAACACATGGTATCCGTACCCCCACCAACCCGAAATTCGGGTCAAATTCGGGTCTTCGGGTTGGGTTGGGGTGGTCTGGTAGGTAGTCAGAAGTCATTGCAGCTTGCGATCTCTGCGAAGCCCTGGCTGGATGGAGGTTTTCCTGTCAGCAGGAAAGTCGCAGTGCAGTGGTTGGTTCAGGGCGTGATCCTGGGCCTGGTGAGTGCCAGCCCATCGTGGCGTCGAAGCGCATTCGACTTGATCGTTAAGTGTAGCACGAGCGGCCGTTTTTCCGTTCTCGCTAGGTCTGGTCAAATTTTACCCGGTCGCCCACCGAGAACCCAGAACCGGAACCCCCTTCCCACTCCACCCCTGTTCTTTATAAGTAGTTTCGCCTTGTCGCACCACCAGACGTGTCCGTGGGCCCGGCCAGGCGTTTCGCTGCAGGCTTTTTTCCGATTCGTATTGTTCTGAAGTTAGCAAAGTTCCAACACCAACAGGCATGGATTGCCAGCGGTTGTCAAGAAACGACTCTCGCATCAGCGCCACGCAGGCTCGCTTTGCAAACTCCCAACAGCTACCCGGGCCTATTCGTTTTCAACATTCGACTCTCGGTTGAGGCTTCTCCAGTCTTTATACCCGAAGTCCCACAATGCGGCTCTCGCGAGTTGCCGCGCGCACCCGTTTCAAACAATCAAACAGTGAACACAGATGGAGGGAGGTGGTTTTCATGATGCCTCCTCCTCGTCTCCCCCCCATCTCCCTCCCCCTCCGCATCCGTTCCTCTCTTCCCCCCTTCCCCCTCTTCTTCTCCCCCCACCCCCCTCCCGGTCCCCGTCGAGGGTGCCTCGCCTCCTCCTCGCCTCCTCTGCACGCTGTGCGGAGCCAGGACGCCAAAGCCCTCCCCCCCCCCGCGCGCAGCTGGACGGGACCGTCTGGCTGATCCTCATCCTCCTGGCGGTCCTGCAGCCCCGGCCCGCGCTTATGCAGACCCCTCCCCCCGCCCGCCGCCGCCTCGCGCGAGGAGTGCAGGCGCTCGCCGTCGGAGCCCCGGCGTGAGGGGGGCGGCTCTCCCCCCCCCCTGTCCGTGTTCGGCCTCCGGGAGCCCTCGCCGGGCCTCGGGACCGTCAAAAAACGACTCAGGACGAAGAACTCGGGGAAGTGGTCCGGACCTCCATGGCCCAGGCATCGGTAAAGTGGGAGCGGCCAGATGTCTGGGCGTCGAGGATCTTCGACACCCAGACATCTGGGTGTCGAAGAGCCTCACACGTGTATGCCCCCCCAGAGAGGTCCGGCAGGCACAGTTATCCGTAATTTTTCCTCTCCCCAGGAGGAGTTGGAGGAGGAGGGGGAGGAGGAGGAGGAGGAAGAGGAGGAGGAGGAGGATGAGGAGGAGTTGGAGGAGGAGGAGGAGGAGGAGGAGGAGGAGGAGGAGGAGGAGAAGGGAGACAAGTTGAAATATTAGCATGTTTCGGGTCGGTGAGCGAGCAGTAGTGAAAGAACCAACGTGCGCTTCCTTGCCATCGCCGCACTCTGATACTCCCGCCCTTCTGGGCTTCCCCACTTTTCCTTTTTCTCTGCGCACTTTCAGTCCCGCTCAGTCTGCACTGAGGTGATACGAGCACGAGTCTGATGATTGGGCTCGGGGAGATGTCTGTCCGCCCTACTTTTCAAGATCCTTGGACGTCGATGTTCGCCCTGCTCTTCCGTCGCTGTCTCCGCCCGGCGTTTGTGGATGTCCGCCGTGCTTTGCGGAACGAGTGGTGGAACTCTCCACAAAGTTGTGGAATGTTCCACGACGTTGTGGAATGTTCCACGAAGTTACAGAATTTTCCGTACAAGTATGGGGGACATGTCCGCCTTATTCAAGACGCTTCGCGTTCACCGCCCGCCCATTCCAGTTCTCGCCGGACGAGGCGAAGGCGGCTCCATGACGGGAAACATAGGCAGGAATTCATACAAGTCGTGTGCTTTGTTGTTTTTGCCCCGCGTTCTCTCTTCCTATGCTACCGCCTACTGTGCTCAGACATGCCTCGTGGCTGCTCGACAGTAGGTTTGTCGTACTTGCTACTGTTAGTGGTGGTGGTGCTGCGGCTGGTGTTGCTGCTGGTGTTGCTGTTGTCGCTCCTGCTGGTGGTACGGTGCAGTGCGGGTGCCGCTGCTGCTGTTGGTCCTACTTCTGCTGATGCTGCTGGCGCTGCTGGTGCTGATGGTGCTGGTGTTAGTGTTGCTGCTGCTTGTGGTGCCGCTGCTGTTGTCAGTGGTGGTGGTGGTGCTGCTGCTGCTGCTGCTGGTCGCAGTGGTGGTGCTGCCGCTGCTGGTGGTGCTTCTGCTGTTGACGTTGCTCTCTGGGGGGCCTGTTGGACGTTCTCAAAGAGAGCCCAGTGGTGGTGAAGGTCAAGGGCCACGCGTTCGACTCGAAGGGTGTGAGCGAGTGGCAGACGAGCATCGGCGAGCTCTCGCACGTTCGCTGGTCGGCGTAGGAGGCGAGTGCTCGTGTAGATCGGTGTCTGCAGCGGTTGCGCGTAGTCGGAGAAGGACGCGGGCGAGTGAGCCTGTCGTGGCGGGTGGTCGCGCGCACGCCCGACGCGCGTGAATTGAAGTGAGGGATGAGGGTGCGACAGCGCGGCAGGGGGGAGGATTGCACTGGCGGGCATGAGGTGGGCGGGCACAGACTAGCTGGCGGGAACGCACACGGCAGGTGCATGAGTGGCAGGATTGAGCAGGCGGGCGGGGTGGTCTTGGGCGAGGTGCGCTGGGGGTTGCGACTGTAGACGGAGATTTGTTGAAGGTCTCGCCTATGGGCGAGGCTTGCGACTCGGTCGGCAGGACGGTGCGGCGTCGTGTCGACGGGTCGCACGATCTGCTGGCGCCATGGCTCGAAAACGTTTTCCTCCCGCAGTCGTTGTCGTCGATCTCGGTCTAGACATCCTCTGCATTGATGCCCCCCCTGACGACGGCGAGGCGGGGGAGCGGGGCAAGACAGCAATAGGTCCACATCGGGTGTCACGCGCGCCCGATGTCTGAGAGACGCGACGCAGCGGTGTCGGTGTGCGGGCGTCAGCAGGTGGTGGCGGCAGGCTCCCGTGGTGGGCTGCTGTCATGCGGTGGCGTGGCATTCCCGTAGTTTTGTCGCGCTTGTGCAGTCGACTGATCCGATGGTGGGGAAGGCGGCACGCTCCTGTGGTGGGCTTGTGTCATACGGTGGCGTGGCAGTCTCGTGGTTTTGTCGCGCTTGCGCAGTCGATTGATTCGATGGCAGGGAAGGTGGCTCTTGGAGTGGGTTCTCCAAAGGCTGACCAGATGACTGGCCCGAGGTGTGCCGTGGTAGATGTATGGGTGCTTGTCCAGACGGTTGCCCGGATTCTTTTCCCGTTGCTAGTCTCGGCGGTTGCCCGAGCGGTTGGTTGCCCCGACGGTTCCCCTGGCGGTGATCCGGCCGGCAAGGCGCCAAGAAGGGCCGAAGAGGAATCCGAAAAGGGCCCCAAAAGAGGCTAAGAAGGCCCTTGGGCGGTCTGGGGAAAGCCCAGGGCGGCTCAAGCGACAGCACTTCCGCGCTGGGTCGCAACCGCGTCCGTCTTGCAGTACAAACCGGATTTTCCGTACAAGTATGGGGGACATGTCCGCCTTATTTAACCGCTTCGCTCATTCCGCCGGCCCGCATTGTGCCATCGCAGGCGTCAGGCGTTTGCTTGCGCGTTCGTGGCCTCTTGGGGGCCGCTTGGGGCTAAGAGCTCGGAATTTCAGTGAAGGTTTCCCCTGCTGTGGGTCCCCTTTTGGGGCCGTCTTGGGGCTCTCTTGCGCCGTCTACTTGGAACCATCTTGGGCCGTTCTGGGGCCCCCTTTGGGCTGTTCTGGAGCGTCGGGAAGCCGAGAAGACGAGAACGCCCAAATCAATTAAAAACCGAAGGGGGATCTAATATTTTTTTCTCTTGGGGCCCTCTGGGGAGTGCTCTTGGAGGCTTCTTGGGCCGTCTGGGGGCCATTCTGGGCGTCCTGGAGCGATCTTGTCGTGCTCCTAAGGCTTCTAGGGCCATCTAGAGGGACATGCGACGAGTGGGGCGGGCGTGTGTGGACTCTGCCACCGGGGCCGTCGGTGGAGCTCCCTTATGGGGCCACGAACCGTGTGAGGGGTGTGCTGGCATGGGCATGCGGTGGGCGGGGGTGGGCGCATGTGGACGCTGCCATTGGGGCCTTCGGTGGAGCTCCCATATGGGGGTGCCGAAAGGGGCATGCGAGAGCATAGGCAGGGTGAGAGGAGGGAGGGAAGGGAAGAGGAGAGATGTGACGCGGGGCGTTGTCTTTTCAAAGCGACGACCCAACACCACGGGATGGTTGGGAATAGCATCGAATCAACGATTGAACAGTTTTATTTGGTCAAGTGGTTTTGGCTTTGGAGGCTGAATCACATGCGACAGCACAGCGTTCTCGCTCATCGGAAGTCCGAAACGTTTTTTGCTTTGATTTTTTTTCCAAACAAGCGTTATCAGTCATCGGAGTTCCGAAACGCTGTAAAACATTGCGCTTGCAGCCATCGAGGCTCCGAAACGTTGTGCAACACAGCGTGTTCAGCCAGCGGCGCTTCGAAACGATGTAAAACATAGTGTTTGCCGCCATCGGAACTCCGAAACTATGTAAAACACAGCGCTTGCAGCCATCGGAGCTCCGAAACGTGGTAAAACATACAGTTTTCAGCCATCGGGGTTCCGGAGCGCTGTGGGACACAGCGTTCACAGCTATCGGAATTCCAAAACGTTCTGTTTCACAGCGACTCTGAGCCCCGATGATTGAGTACGCTGTGCTTTTGTATGTTTTAGTATCTGGCGCCAAAATCAACGAGAACACGGCAAGTTTCATCATTTCATTGGGTGTTGAGTTTTTGCTGTTGTTTCTTTATTTCCTTGGCTTCCTCGTGCATGCACCAAGGGAAATCCTTTTTGAAGGCAGCCACTAAAGGAATTCTTTTGTAAGGCCTCTACAAGAGGATTTCTTGCTGCAAGGCCTTACATACAAAAAGGAATCCTCTTGTGAGGCCGTTACAGAAGGGAGTCATTTTGTAAGGCCACCAGAAAAGGAAGTCTTTTTTAAGGCCATCAAAGAAGGACATCCTTTTGCAAGGCCGTCGCAAAAAAAATGCACATGGCCGCCTCTTAGAGGCAGCCTTTTTCGAAGGTCCTGAAACATCCAACTGCCAGGTGAACTTGCACGGTAGTTAGCAAGCTGACATGGCAATTGCATGCTTCAGGGCATGCGTTTAAGACCCTTACGGGTGAACGCGTGGCCGACTCCCGCAACCGTGAATTCAAGCATGTTGACGTCTCGTCGTTGCTGCCGCCGCCCTTCCGCAAGCCTCCGCCGTCTTGCTCCCGCTGGCTTCCGCCTGGAGCGCCGACCCAGAGGTGGTGAAAGCGACGAGGGAGTACCGCGTCTGGAGCCGCGACCACCGGCAGAGGGGCGCCCCCGGCGAGCCCGTGACGCCTCGCGTGGCCGCCCAGAGCTCGAACAGGGCGTTCGAGTCCTGCATGTTCGAGTGGAAGCAACAGCTGCAGCAGGCATCTGGCGGCGCGCGGGCAGGGGTTCTGCGCTTGTGAGGTCTCTGGGCTTCCTGCTTAGTTCCCGAGGGGCCCCCCTTGCCTGCGGCTGGGCGCAGCTCGAGAAATAGGCCAGCCAGGATGGACCCTGGGAGTGGTCTGGCACAGTCTTAGGCAGATTTTGGTCGGGGGCGGGGCGGCCTTCCAAAAAGGCAGGGGTCTTCTCAGAATGATCCGGCCCTCCTCCGAGGATGTTCTGAGGAGGCAGCAGGGCTTCTGAGAGGCGGATTGCCTTCTTAAACGGCCACCCTGGCCCCTTGCCTGCGCCATCAAGGTGTACTCCTGCGCGTCCCGAGGGAGATCTGCAGCGTGAGTGTGGCTACGAACGGCTCGAACAATCCTGCCCCCTTCACTGCCGACGACGACGACGACGACGACGACGACGACCTCCCTTCTCTTTCCTCCCTCCGTTCTCTCTCCCTCCTCCTCCTCCTCTTCCTCCTCCTCCTCCTCCGCCTCCTCCTCCTCCTCCGCTGCCCCCGCCCCTCCTCTATAATATTCCCCTCGGTTCCCTCCTGTCCCTCCTCTTCTTTCTCCTCTTCTTCCTGCCGTGGCTCCGCTGGCGCGAGCGGAGCGTACCGTAATGCTGCTCTAGAGTTTGCGCAGATGTGCACGGACGCTGTCTTCTCCTCATGTTCCTTCCTCCTCCTCCTCCTCTTTCTCCCCCTCCTCCTCCTCCCCCTCCTCTCCTCCTCCATCCCTCTTCCTTATGAATAACTCCTCCCTGTCGCACCCCGAGGCTGGTCGAACGGGCAGGCCGGGCGTTTCGCCTGAGATATCCTCACCACTTATGACCCTGACGCTTCAACAGTGGTAACGGTTTCAGAGATGGAGGGCGGGTGGTTTTCAAAATGTGGCTCTCGCCTTCGCGCCGCGCACATCTTTCTTAAAGTTTGTAAGAGCTGTGCGGATTGAGGGCGACTGATGTTCAAAATGTGGTTCTCGCCTTCGCGCCGCGCACATTCGTTTTCAACATGTGCAAGAATTTCACGGGTCAACGTGCCAGAAACTGCGTTTTGGAAGGATTCAGGATTGTGAGGGTGCAACAGTTATATTAATTCGCGGTGTTGAAGTCCCAGGAATCATGTTCCGGAACGATTCAGGACCGTCAAGACGCAACAGTCTAGTTGATCCGTGGCGTTGGAGTCCCAAGATTGGTGTTTTGGCGTGCTCGAGGGTCTTCAAACGGTTGTCCCCCAACGAGGCAGTTCCTTCAGTGGTGAACCCTTGTAGGGACCTGTGAAGAGGCAGCTTGGAGGGAGGGTTTATTCCAACATCGTTGATGCGTCTTCGGTTTACACTGGTCCTCTTCCTCCTCCTTCTTTCCATCCTGTTCATCTTTGCCCCGTGGGTTTTCATTGCATGACGTGGCCTCCGGCCGCCCTGTCAGGGGGCAGGGCGTCGGCGTTGGCGGGCGAGAGGCCCCGAAGTTGCCCAGATCGTTCGCCGCGCGTCTGGGACAAAAGTGGTTGCGGATGCCCTCGGCCTGCCTTGTGGAGAAGGAGCAGGAGGAGCAGGGTGAGGAGGTGGAGGGGGACGCGACGGCGCAGGAGGAAGATGGGGAGGAAGACGAACAGGAGGAGGAAGAGGAGGAGGAAGAGGAGGAGGAAGAGGAGGGCGGGGAGTGGGAGAAGGGGAAGTGGAATGATGGGGAGGAGGAAGAGGAGGAGCAGGAAAAGGAGGAGGATCACATGCAAGAGCAAAGCAGATGTAGGCGTGGAAGGACGGGATAATACTGCATGGTAGAGACGGGAGGAAGGGGGTTAATGAGGAGGAGGAGGAGGAGGAGGAGGAGGAGGAAAAGGAGGAGGAGAAGGCTTTCTGGCCCAGGTGCAGGTCGAGCCTCAGGCGTGCCTTGGCCAGGCCGCGACGCTGATACCGTACCCACATCACGTCGCGTGACCCTGCGTGGCACCGCCGCGCCCAGGAACGGCGGCACCGCTCCAGACTAATTTTATCATTCTACAAAGCCCAATTCTCTTTGAGAACCCACCATGGCGCATCCCTTTTCAAGACGGCTCGCTCCTCAGGACCGAGGGTCCAAAGGGAGTGTCCATGTGGACGATATGCATGGGGGCATCATAAGGCTTGCTTGTGCGGATGGCACTGCGACAGTCGAGTACGAGGATCGACACCGCAGCCATAACGTCAGCCCCGTTTAACACAAGCGACGGGATCACAGTCGCACGCGTCCAGAGGTACAGCGTGACATTCAACGTGACCAGCATACGAAGGAGATGAAGCAGGAGCAAGATGAGATGAAGCGTTTCTAGGGCAAAGTGGTCACGATGAAGCGTTCCGAAGCCACCACCTACATGGAGATGAGCGGTTGTGAGCACGTTCCTGCGGACATCCCAGGAATCGAGGCCTAAAAGGCGAAGATGAAGCAGGTAGTGTTCGAGATCGCGCGGCTGATCATAGTGGCCAGGAAGGCAAGCACGGAGGACGCCAGTCACTACATCAAGGAGGTCGCGTGTCTCAAGTACATGGTGGGCACCACGGAGAGATTGACCGACCAGCTCAACGATCTCAATAGCAAACATGACAGATGCCAGACCGACCTGAAGACGCCAGCCAGCAATATCAACGAAACTCAGCTCCTGTACCGCCAAGCCGAGAATGACTTGACGGCGTGGAAAGCAGCGGCTGGTACATTGGAGGAGTTAAAGGACTGAGTGCTTGGGGAGGAGGACGCCGCCTTGTACGCGGGAGAGGCAGGACCAATGGGACGAACAGCGGCAGCACAGACAGCTGGTCCACAGTCGGCCGAGTCACCGCCAATGCCGCCACCGCCACCAGCCTCGATTTCGGTGCCAGCAGGGCCATTCATGACGGCGTCTCCGAACATCCGAAGAACTGGCTTCATTCTGCTTCAGCACATGGCACGCTCGTTCCCGCCGGCGCCGCCACAGCTTCAACCGGTGAACAATGACGATGCCAAGGAGCTATCGGAGATGGGTCACCTCCTGCTCGCGCGTCAGAGTGTCACCGACCCACAGATTGGCACGACCATCGCAAACCTCAGTGCGCAGCCTACCGCGAGCGGAGCGTCGACGGAGTCGACAGCGAGCGGAGCAGCACCAGTGCCATCATCGTCGAGTATCCCGCCATGGCAAACGAGTCCGCCTACGCCAATAGGAGGAACCGCCGCGCCGATCCCAGTCACGCCGAAGGGGGGGCACCAAGAAGGACGAGGAGAAGGAGGTCGTCATTATTTCGCCCACGGAGGCGACCGAGGATCCGCAGCAGGGACAAGCGAAGGACGGGGCAATGAAGGAAGGAATTCAAAAATAACAAGACGTGAA
Source organism: Prorocentrum cordatum (assembly GCA_963575745.1). Classification (NCBI taxonomy): domain Eukaryota; class Dinophyceae; order Prorocentrales; family Prorocentraceae; genus Prorocentrum; species Prorocentrum cordatum. The sequence goes on along the minus strand of CAUYUJ010016479.1, from coordinate 138,132 downwards.
TGAGCCTTTCTTTGTCCCGAAGCAGCTTTTTCTTCCCCGGGCCCCCCGCGCAGGGGGCCCGCTTCTGCGGCCAGCGGGGGGGGGGGGCCGAGCGCATGAAGGGCCCGCCCCGCAAAGAGCCCCGGGCCGCCTAAGAGCCGTTCGCTTCGGGTTGAATGAGGCGAGACCCCGTGCGCCCAGAGACTGCACCTCCCTCTCTTCGGGCCATCGCGCCCCCTCCCGCGCCTCCGCCAGGGCGCCCAGCGCCTGCGCGCGCCCTGCCTACGAGGGGCCATCGCAGATAAATCCTTGTTGGGCCACGAACCAGGGGAGGCAGATCGGAGTGGGGCAATATTCTTCTTGGGCCAGCCTTGCTTTGGGATCTTCGTGCTACGTCAATGACAGGCGCGCGCCGCCCTCTGACTTGGACGAGCCGCAGGATGCGGACCAACGGCAGGACATGGGAAATGGGCCTGCCGACATGCACCATGGCGCTCCGCCTGGGTCGGATGGCGGACGAGCGGCAGCTGAGAGTATCAATTCTTATGCACCCTTGCTTCCCTCTAATCATTTACAGCTCTGGCGCCCTTTTGCGCGGGTCCGATTATCCTGGACCTCGTGCCCCCGGCTGCTCCAATGCCTCGCGTCGCTCTTCTTCGCGGGCCCCATCCTGCCGAGTACTCTTGCGCCCTTGGGGGGCATCTTGCCCGGGTGTCGAATTGGGGGTGATTTCGCACTTCGCAGACGAGCCCCGGAGGCGCGGTGAAGATGCAGTAGGCGCGTAGGCAGCGGTGCGACCGAGCCCAGATAAGGAGGGGGCATCTTTCCGAAGTGTTTGGGCCGCCCCTGTTCGAGATTCCTCCCTGGCGCCTCGTGGGGGCAGGATGTTGGACAGCGCGCAAGCATCGAGTGCGCCGCCGCTGCCTCGGCCCCCCTGGCCATCGGCGGCGACGGCCGGCGCCCGCCCGCCGCGATCCACGCTGGCTCCAAGAACGCGTGCGACTATCTCCGAGAGAACGCATCGGTTCGGGAAAACAGCGTAATTGCCCGCATGTTGCAGATTTTTCACGATGTGGCCATCTCATTTGCCAGGGACAGATGGCCAGAATTTGAAAGGGACCCCGTCGATATTGCCCACGTGGGTCGGCCGCGAGGGGCGCCCTTGGAACTCGCGGACCGTCTAGCGGACCTCGCGGGGCTCGAGAAGCGGCGCCCATGCTTCGCGCCGCCCGCGCGGGCGCGGGCCGCCGTGCATGAACCTCGACGAGAACGGGAATGCCCCCCCCTCGAATAATTGGTACCTATCCTGTTCTAGAGGACGGAGACCTTCCGGGCGCGCCCAGCGGACTGCTCTGCGGAGGACTCGGGACGCCGCCCCCCGCCGAGAACGAGCGTGGCCACCCGCCCCCCAAGCCTGGGGGCTGCTGCGTTTAATGCCAAGAGCGCTGCAGTTGCAAAGCGACGCGGGAGACGAGGCATGTTGAGGTTTGCGCGGAACTTGGCCATCAAGGCTCAGCGTGACTCTGAGGGAGTTCACTTCGCCGGTATCCAAGAGGCCCGAAATCCCATGGGCGCCTGCAACTCTGGGGTTTACTCTGTTTGTTATTCTACCAATGTCGCAAGCGAGCTGGGATGCGAATCGCGGATTGTCTATGGGCTTTCTTGTGGAACATCCAGAGACGAGCCTGTGTTATTCGATGCGAAACGCTCGCGGCATTGCTGTCGCGCCCCGATGATTGCCCGTTGCCGTCGACGCGCATGGCCATGCGTTTATTGTTTCAGTGGCGCGCATGTCGCGCTCGCGGGCTGGGGCCATTGCTAGGCGCGTTTTCGGGGATGACATGTAAAAGCTCCAGGGTGCAGGGGGGCCCGCCGTCTTTCCTGGGCGCCAGTGGCAGGGCGGGCAATTCCTTCGCCGGCGCGGCGGACCGGGCGGGCTACGTTCAGGAGCTGGCGAGGGAGCGGGAAGCTCGCGCACTTACCCGATCACCTCTGGGCATAGAGCATTGGGCGCCCGCATCTGATCAGTTGATGATTTTGGGCGCGGGAATCGACCCAAGGGCTCAGACGCATACCTGGTCCCGTCACTGCCCGGCATTGGCTGGCCAACCGCGCCCGTTCACCCGACTCGCATGCAAGTCATCGCCCCGCGGTGATCGCCGGCCGGTCGCTGCGACGTTCTCTCGGGAAGCTGCGCAGGTCCGCCAGGCCCCATGCTCCGAGCGGCTAGAGGAGGCCGCCTTCTTGGACCCCGGGCCTTCGAGCAGGCCCTTCTCAAGGCCCCGCCGGTTCCTGGGGCCGCGCCTGTCTCCGAGCATCGCGCGTCGGCGGTTTCTGCCATCGCGGGCGCGGCCGTGAAATCTTCGGGGTCGCCCCTGGGAGGCCTCGCAAGTCTTGCGTTTCCCGCCGCCCCTTCGACCTCGTCAGCGCTCGCGGGGGCGTCGTCGGAGCCCTTGAGAAAGTTTCCGCCGCCCCGCAGAGGGGCCCCATGGCGCCCGGAACTCTTCGCAAATTCGGGCGGGGAGCTCCACGGGGGCATTCCAGGCTTCACCGCCGGCCCGGAGGCAGAACCCTGGAGGCTTTGCCGCGCTGCTCCCCCGAGGGCGTTGGCCGATGGGGCACGCGGCGCCAGTTCAGATTTTGAAGTAAACTTTGCTTTGCAGAAGTTATTTCAGACGCTGCATTGACTGTTGCTAAGTCCCTGGGGCAAGACAGGCGTGACCACCTCGGCGAGGCGGCCGCCGACTTGCGCGGGGCCGCGGATTTCGGGCTGCCCAAGACGCAGCGGGATAAAGCCACGATGACTTCGATGTTCGAGGGGGGCGCCCAAAAGCCCCACCGCCCCCCCGTTCGCCGCGATCTCGGATGTCCCGCCCTCGGTCGCAGAGGCGCACGTGGCGGGCTCGTCGCAGTTGCACTTCGCCCGAGCGGCGAAGGGGGAAGTGGCCGATGCGAAAAGAGACATCATGAGTCATTCTTACAATGCGATGCCAATCTTGCCCGAGTATAACCCCCGCGACGCAGGGCAATCTCTCGCCGAGCATAAGACAAGACGGATGTTTGCCAGACTTGTTGAGGCTCGCCCTAGCTCAGGTTCCGACGTCACGCGCCCCTTGCTCGCTGACGCCTCCGCGGCCACTAGGAGCTCTTGGCATTCGAGGGCGGCAGAGCATGGGCCCTCTGCGAAGGCGAGGGGAACTCGGCCCTGGCTGCTAACCAAAGGAGTGCACTTATGACCAACGCTTCGTGCGAGGTCTGTCATAGGCACAGACGGAGGCTGCCCATCGATTGTTCTCGCGCCGCCCCGATCACTCAACCATGCAGGGGGGGGGGGGCTTTTGGGGGTCGCGCGACGGAGCGGCGCGTGTTGTCAAGTATTTTTGGGCCGCGGCCGAGACCAGAACGGCGCCTTGCGGCTTGCTTTCTGCGGATCTCACGGCGCCCCTCTACCCCGCTATCACGAATTTGGTGCATGACCTGCCAGGCGAAGAAAGCATGCGGGAGGGGGCCCTTGAGAATTCGTCGACCCCCCCCCCAGATCTAAGGCACAACTCGCCAGCGGACACATGATTTAACGACATGTTGACAACGCCTATCTTCGCGCGCTCATGAGAAAAGGTCAAGGGCGGGCTTATGGGCTGCGTGGGGGCTGAAGGTTTTTTGCGGCCCCTCGAACGGACTGTCGACCCGGCGCAGCCGCGGCCACTGACGTATTCGACGCGACGCTCGCCCGCGTCCCCTCTTTTTCCCAAACACCCTGTGGTGTTGGGTCTTCGTTTTGAACAGACAGCGCCCGCGTCCTTCCTTCCTCCCGCTGCCCCCCTCCCTCTCCCCATCATCGGCGTCGCCGTCGCCGTCATCATCAGTTCGGCACGCCCCTTTCACGGTTCGTGGCCCCATCGGGAGCTCCACCGAAGGCCCCAGTGGCTGCGTCCTCATGCGCCACCGCCACCCATTTCGGGACACCCCTCACACGTTTCGCGGCCCCAAATGGAGCTCCACCGAAGGCCCCAGTGGCTGCGCCCGCATGCGTCACCCGCACCCATTGCGGCGCACCCCTCACACGTTTCGTGGCCCCATAGGGAGCTTCACCGAAGGTCCCAGGTGGTTGCGTCCTCATGCGTCACCGCCACCCATTACGGCACACCCCTCACACGGTTCGTGGCCCCATGGGGAGCTCCACCGAAGGCCCCAGTGGCTGCGTCCGCATGCGTCACCCACCAATTTCGGCACACTCCTCACACGTTTCGTCGCCCCATAGGGGGCTCCACCGAAGACCCTGGTGCCACCGCCCGCATGCGTCACCCGCACCAATTTCGTCACACCCCTCACACGTTCCGTGGCCCCATAGGAAGCTCCACCGAAGCCCCCACTGCCACCGCCCACATACGTCACCCATACCCATTTCGTCACAGCCTTTCCGTAGGGAGCTCCACCGAAGGCCCCAGTGGCTGCGTCCGCATTTGTCACTGCCACCCATTACGGCACACCCCTCACACGGCTCGTGGTCCCATGGGGAGCTCCAGCGAAGGCCCCATTGCCACCGCCCGCATGCGTCACCCACGCACTTTCCGGCACGCCCCTCACGCGCTTCATGGCCCCATTGGAAGCTTTACCCAAGGCCGCAGCACCACCGCCCGCATGCGTCACCCACACCCATGTCGACACACCCCTCACACGCTTCGTGGCCCCATAGGGAGCTCCAACGAAGGCCCCGGTGCCACCGCCCGCATGCGTCACCAACACCATTTTGTCACACACCTCACACTTTCCGTAGCCCCATAGGGAGCTCCTACGAATGCCACCGCCCACATGCGTCACCCACGCCCATTCCAGCACACCCCTCGCGCGCTTCGTGGCGCCATAGGGAGCTCCACCGAAGGCCCCAACGCCACCGCCCGCATGCGTCACCCACACCAATTTCGTCACACCCCTCACACGCTTCGTGGCTCCATAGGGAGGGAGCTCCACCGAAGCCCCCAGTGCCACCGCGCGTTTCGGCACACCCCTCACGCGTTTCGTGGCCCCATAGGGAGCTCCACCGAAGGCGCCAGTGGCTGCGTTCGCATGCGCCCACCACACCCATTTCGGCACGGCCCCAGTGGCTGCGTTCGCATGCGCCCACCGCACCTATTTTGGCACACTTCGCACGCGTTTCGTGGCCCCATAGGGAATTCCACCGATGGCCCAAGTGGCTGCTTGCGCATGCGCCCACCGGACAAATTTCGGCGCACCCCTCATACGTTTCGTGGCCCTAATCGGAGCTCCTCAGAATGCGGTGCATACAACGACGGTATTCACAACTGCATATGGTTGGGTCCTTCGCCAGGCTATTTTTGTTGTCCCTTTTGCAGTCGAAGATGACGAGGTCAGTGCCTCGGTTTCCGTTGAAGACGACCTTGTCCCCTCAGTTGCGGACCCTGATCCCGATGTTGCGGCTGCCATGTTTGGGGAATCTGTGGATGTTGTTTTCATTGTTCGGGCTCTGCGCCGGCTTCGGCCCACTGCTTCCAAGACGAAAATCATGCTTCGCTTCCGCGGGGTCGGATCGCAGAGGGCATGCAGGACATTCTGCGATCGGGCGCCCCCGCAGATTGCCCCCCCCCCCCCTCCCCCCCCCCCCCAGCGCGAAGTCGTGGTGGATGTCGTGGGAGCTCAGAAACGCTGCGGAATTCTAGACGCTTCGCGTAACCCCGCCAGCACGCAGTGGCGCGGCACCCCCCCGCCAAGACGCTCCCGTCCCTGGAATAAGTTGTCACCGGCGGCAGTGCGGCCGCCGGCCACTTCCCATCTTAATATGTGTCCAGCGGCTTTTGGCTGCGCCCCCTCCTTCTCCCCCCCCCCTCATTGGCACTGGTGTTCAGCGGCTTTTGGCTGCGCCCCCCCCTGCCCACCAGCGCCATCGCATTGCGCCGGCCGCAGAAGCGCGTCTGCCCTGAGACCTGCTCTGGGGACAGCGGTCTTTCTTTCGTCGCCGACCCGGCCACGGTTCTACTACAAGGGCGTCTTGGCCCGCCGTCAGCACGCCGCCAGCGAACGGTACGGCCCAGCAGCTCTGCAGCTGCCAGCTATCGGTTCGCCCCGGCGTCGGAGGTATTTGGCTTCTGCACGGGCGGCGTGACAGGCGTTGAGTGCGTGTGCGGCTGCCCGCCTTACTCATGGTGCTTGGCTTCGTCAAAGTGAACGGCCCTGCATTGAGTGGTTCAGCCTTCTGCGGTTCGAGTTCGTTTCGCCCTTCTCGGCGCAGGCGCAGCCACTTGCCCTCGTCAGTACAATTGCATCGTTGTGCCCCCGAACAACGTGATTCGGATACGATGTGAGCGGACAGGCTACCGGCTGGAGGTTACTCAGCCACGTGAACGCACACCAGTGGTCTGCCTTACTGGATGGTGCTCGGACGCGGATTGGGCTCCGTCTGGTCATTGGCCGCTCCGGCTCGCGTTCTGCCCGCGGCTTGTTACAGTGTCTTGCTGTCCGTCCTGGCCCCGCTTACGGTTGCGGTTCGGCTGGAGCTTGGCGCCGCAAGGGCGACTTCTCCTCCCGGTTCCTGCCGCCTCGTTGCCGCGCCTTTTGCTTCCCTACCTGCGGGGCTGACTGGACCAGTCACCAGCAGACGCTGACATCTGTTTCAATGAGGGGCATTTTGTCCCTGGCATGTGCATGCGCTGCGAGTGTTGTCCGCTGGGATCCGCGGCAATCTCGCGCCAATTAATGACGTGCCGCGCCCCGGGCGTTGTGCTCGCTCCCTGTCTCTCGCCTCGGAGCCGCGGACCCCCCCCCCAAAAAAAACGCCAGCTTCTGTCTCCCGGGTTTGTGCTTCTTAGCTAGCCGGGATGGCTGCTTGGAGTTTGGCGCCGCGCGGGCGACTCACTCCGTTGCGCTCGCGCCCGCGGCCGCTTGTACACTTTGGTATACTGGCCGGCGCCTAGGCGCGTCTGCTGGTGAATGCGGAGCATTTTGTTCAGTGCATGTGCAACTGCACGCTTGTTGTGCAGGTGCGATCCGGCCTGCCAACGTGGCGGTTGGGGTCGCCAATTCGCTCTGCGCCGCCCGCCCCGGACATTGCCCTTCGCCGCCAGACCGTTGTCGCGCGGCCGCAGACCAAAGAGTAGCCCCACCAGCGACCACGCGGTGTTCGTTGGCGTTCCAGGGGCCTGGGTGGGAAGTGCCAGCGGCGGGCTTGGCCTGACTTCGCGTCTGACGGCCCCCCTGTCTCTCACTGCGCAGCCCCCCCCCCCCCAGGCACACCGCTTTGAGACAGCGGCGCATCCCGCCCGTGCCAGCGCCGCGTGCCCCGCGAGGTACAGCTCAACCCGTTCTCTTGGAGACCCACCTGCTCTGGTCCGGTTCGCCGTCACGGCACCGCCACTTCCAGTGCACTCCATCTTTCTTTCTTCGCTGGCGATGCCCACCACGCCAGCGGCCCCCCCCTCACTCAGTGGCCTTGCCGTGCCGGCACGCGCTGGATGGCTCACAGTCGCTCGGTTGCCCCCTGGCTCTGTGATGTGGTCTGACTGGGGCTGGCCATGGCGCAGAGTGGTTCAGCCTTCCGCAACAGGTGCGGTCCTACAGGCCCACCTTCAGCCTCCCCTGTGCGTTGCGCCACGGCTCACGACTGCTTAGCCTGTCTGGCTAGCTCAGGTCGTCCGCTTGGAGCCTGGCGCCACACTGGCGACTCACTCCAATGGCCAGCGCGTCTTCACCATGCACGAAGGACTTGCCCATCGTGGTCCGCGTCCCCTCTGTGCGGGTCGTGCCTTGGCCGCTTGAATTCCGTGACATTTTGCCCAGTGCACGTGCCAGAGCTTGCAGTGCGCCAGTCAGTTCAGCTTCACCCATCAGCCCGCAGCTGCCGTCTGAGTGGGCCGGCCGGCCTGCGCCTGTCCTAGCTAATTCGCCGTGCTCGCGCCCCGGACTTTGCTTTCGCCGCCTGACCGTCGTCTCGCGGCCGCGACCGAAAAAAGTAACCCCACCAGCCCATACAGAAACGATGCCCAGAGGATCTGCCTCGATCAGGGAAGTGGGCGGCACGAAGAGGAAGGCTCCCCCAGTGAAGGCCTCTTGGAGCGTCTTGGGGGCCTCTTGGCGGTCCCGGACGCCTCTTAGAGCGTATTGGGTGCCTCGCTGAGCTTCTTGGGGCCTCTTGGGGGTCT